>PVJL010006392.1:0-92785 GCA_004026885.1 Lyroderma lyra | reverse complement strand
CCCGCACACGTGCACGCATACACACACATCCACACGCACGCGCACACACCCCCCGCACACGTGCACACCCGCACACGTGCACGTGCACACACCCACACCCACACACGCATGCGCATATGCACACATACCCCTGTGCGCGCACACGCACATGCACACACACATCCACACGCACGCACACCCCCCCACACCTCCACACATGTGCACACACACACATACTCCTGTGCACGCGCACACACACATGCACACCCACCTGCACATGCATGCACACGCACACACACACCTCTGCCATCCTGGTGCTCCTCACCTCAGCTTTCCATACCACCCCCCGCCCCTGCTCCGCCCGGCTTGTCATAAATAGACAAAGAGTGAAGAGACTCACATGCTCAGAAACCAGGATAGCACCCCGCACCCCCAGCGTTAACAGCTCCAGAGCAGTTTGCAGCTTACACCACAGTGTCCTGCTTCACCTCGCTTGTTCCCTACTCTCCAACCCTTGGGAATACGTGGTGACTTGCCCCTTTGGACAGATTAGGAACTTAAAGCAGAGGGAGGTAAAGGCCCTTGACTAAAAGTCACAGGACAATTAAATGGCTAAACCGTACCTAGAACCCGGGTCTCCTGACAACCAGTCTGGAGCCTATGCCGAAGGTGCTGCCCCCACCAGGTCTTCAGTCAGTGTCCCTTCAAAGGCACCAGCCCAGTCGGGTGCGGCCCTCGCCTGCCTTCCTCCGTCCCCACGCAGCCTGCGTCCCCTCCCTGTTTGGCGTCCACAGCTGTCCGCAGAACACAGCTCCCCTCCCCTTCTTTCCGCTGCTCTTGGCAGACCCAACGGGGAAGACCTCAGGAGCCTGAGCTCCAACCCCCAAGTAGTATACATGACATTTGGTGGCTCTGCTGATACCCCCAGACCCATTGTCACCCCATCTGTCTTCTGGTGGTCCTGAGGCTTTTATCCTCCTCCACCCCCGCCCGGGACCTTCCCTCAGAGAGGACACTCATAACTGCTTAGAGAATCTGCCTCTTACCCAAGTGCCTGCTCCTCCCCAAGCATGGCCACCTGCCCCCGCTCTGTCGGGGGTCTCAGGCTGCCCAGCACCCCAGGGCTGAGGCCCTGAGCTCTGGCATCTAAAGAGCGTTGACACAGTGGTAGAGAGAACTAGAAAAACGCCTGGGCCCCTCCATCTATGGAGGCTCGTGCCCTTATAAGGTTGGCAGATTGGGGGGTTCCTTAGAAAGGGACCCAGGGCTTCTCCTACCTGTGGGGCTTCTGCCTGGAGCTTGGGAGCTGTCTCTCCTTCTTCTAGCTGAGTGTCTGGATTCTGGGCTCCCTTTAAGCCCCAGAGGCCTCTAGCCCCCAGCTCTTCCTTCCCTGCCCCCCTCCACCTTCCTCCCTCCTTCCACCCCACCCCCACTTCAAGAGCCTTGGGCCTCTGAAGAGCATTGTTTACTGCCCTGTTGGTACAACACTTTCCCAGGGCTTGGAAGGCTCGGGTTTCCGTGAAGATGGGACAGGTGGCACCTTTCAATCACAGTGCGTCCCTCCTGCCTTGACCTCAGCGGCACGTATCCTGCCATCATCTTTCTTCCCAATGTACTTGCTGGCCCTGGTGGCCTGAAAAACCATCTGTGGGCCCATCGGATGGTCCCCAGCCCTCTGGCCTCCCCTGTTCATCCTGAGCTCAGGCTAGGCCTCCTTTGCTGCACCCTGCCACCCCCTGCCCCACCTTGTGTCTTTAAATAGTCCCTTTCACTCTTCCTCAGACAAAAGCAGCTGCTGAAGGGTGGGCTAGGGAGGGACTGAATGGGACAGCTGCCGAATGGACTCGGGGAGGACATGTCTCTGCGCTCACACTGAGCTGTGGAGTGGGGAGAGGCAACAAGGAGAAGATTGAGAGGTCAAGCTGATGGGTCACTGGGTTTAGAGTCTAGAAAATACACCACTGAGCTCTAGCTTGAGTGACATGACTGGTACCTGGTAGGTTCGGTACAAATGTTTGTACTGAATAGAGTGAGATTCTGCTCAGAAAAGCCAAATAAACCTTGATCTTCTCTACATGTCCCAAGACTTAAGGAAGGCACTGCTTTTGGTGAATGTGGTCAGGGGACCCTCCCACAAAATGCCCCCAGCCTCCCCTCCCCCAGTCCCCACAGCTTCAGCCACACTGGCTTCTTTCCTGTTCCTTAGAAAAATCTATTTCTTTCCACACTCAGGACTGTAACCTTTTTGATTCTGCTCTTTGTAAGACAGGCTCCTTCTCATTCTCCTGCTCTCAGCTCAAATTTCATTTCCTCAGAGAGGCCTCCGGTCCTTCAGTTCCTCTCCATCATCACTGCCTGTTTTATTTTCTTCATCACATTTATTTGACTCAAAATTACCTTATTCGTTTCCTTATGGTCTGACTTTCTCACTAGACTCCAAGCTCCACAAGGTGGGGAGTTTATCTCTGGTCATGGCCGTATGCCCAGGAACTAACAAACTGCCTGGGTACTCAATAAATACATATTGAACAAATGAATTAATGAGTTAATAGAAACATAGAATTGGAACTTGAGGACCTATACTTGGGATGTTCTGAAAGCCAGGTTTGGGTACTAAGCATTGAACAGTCCAATATTGATGGCTGGTGTGTTCTGTACAAACATTTGTACAGAACCTACTGGGTACCAGTCAACGTCACTCAAACTAGAACTCGACGTTTTATTTTCTAGACTCTAAACCCAATACCTCTAGTATTAAGATGTCTCCTTCATCCATCTAGAATTTATCTGCCCAAGATTGGTGGGCTTTCCAAATAGCTCTCTGGCCTGCTGTCCTTTTCAAATATTAAAACTCACTTCTCTGATTGCCCTACTGCTTTTAGGCATTGCAAACAGCAAAATAGAGAATCACTATATAACTCATTAAAACTTCTGTAGGCAATTCATGCATTCATTAATCAAATGGTGTTTGAACACCTCATAAGTGCTGGGAACACAGGAGTGAACACAACAAAAAACAGGCGAAGCCAGATCACAACGGTTACATGTTAGTGTGGGGAGACAGACAGTAAGCAAGTCAATAAACAGAGTATGTTATACTAGATGCTGATAGGTCCTGTTGGGAAAAATGAAGCACAGAAGAGGACAAGGGAGTGTTTTATTTGGGGAGGGGTGTGTGATAAACTTAGAGTGGTCAAGGAAGGCATCACTGAGAGGGAGATATTGGAGCCAAGACCTGAAGGAAGTGAGTGAGGCATGCAGCGATCTGGGGAGAAAGCATTCCAGGCGGTGGGAACCTGGAACCAGCTGGGAAGGTGGGAGTGTGCGTGGTGTTTCTGATTAATAGGAGGCCAGCAGGGCCAGGGCAGAGTGACGGAGCTGGGGAATAGCAGGAGATAAAAGGCAGTGGGGGCTGAATCATGTGGGGCCATATTGGCCATGGTAAGGACTTGGACTTTTGCTCTGTCATTGGTAGACATTGGAGAGTTTTTTAGGTTGCAAAGCGACATGACCCGACTTTAGTTTTTGAGATCACTCTGGCTGCTGTTCTGAGAATAGCCTGAAGGGGGAGCATGGACCGACGTGGGCAACCCCAGTCAGGATTCTACTACAGTAATTCAAGTGCAAGGTAATGATGCCTGGGACCAGATTGTCCACAGTGGAGATGGGAAGTGGTGAGGAATGGTAATCGTGGGTAACGGTGATTTAGACTGTGCCGGCTTTCTCTACCAGGTCATACAACGACCTCCCATTCAAGCCCTTGACATCCTTATTCTCTCACCGCCTACTCATCTCCAGGGAGTTCAAGTAGGCTGACTTTGTACTCTCCACACCCTGCATCCCTTCCTCGAGGGTGAGGTCCCATCCAAGAGGACAATACTGACCATGGTGAGTAGCATATACACAGCTCCCCTTTGGGAGGCTGCCAGGCTGGGAAGGGGTAGACCGCAGGATAGAGTGAGTGGCCAGAGCTTCTGCAGCAGTTTTGGATGACGTATCTGGATTCCAGAGAACTTGGAAGGCTGGAGCTATGTAAACTGTCTTTTACAAGAAGAAACTGATGGTGATAGAAGTCAGAATAGGGATTAATTGCAGGAGAGGGGGGTAGTGACTGAGAGGGAACGTAAGAACTTTTTAGGGTGCTGTAAGTATTTTGTATCTTGATCTGAATGGTGGAATAAATAAATATATATACATTTAAAAATTAAGCTTAAGATTCGTGTATGAGACACACTTTACTGTATGAATGCTATACCTCAAATTTAAAATATCAGGGCACAGGGTTTGACAAGATGAGTCCTTAGAGAAGTAATGAGGCCCAGTACATTAAGGAAGCATATGGTGACCACCCAGCCCACCTTCTCTAATGGGCAGTGTACCCTTGCATCATTAACTTTCATCTTCTAAATTTCATTTCCTGAGAAATCCCTTAAAAAATCAAGGGCTTGAAGTGGGGTTTTGCTGTTGTTGTTAGGGGTGGTGATACAGATGGAGGAAAACATTTAAGTCTTGAAAGATAAAGAGTTCACAAGTACCCTCCTTGTCCTGTGACTGAACGCACTAGGTTAGCTCTTGTGACATTCAAAATTGCTCTTATTCATCTCTTTATTGCCCAGTGTGCCTCACAGAAGTTTACTAAGCCGTGCCTCGCTTATCTTTGCAACCCCAGAGAAAGTGCAGTGACCTGTACGCATGCATCTTTACACAAAGTTTCTTGGAGCACTGCTTGTTTGCACAAAGAAAATTATGTACTACTTATGCAACTTGTTTGCACAAAGGAAATTATGTACTACTTATGCAACTTTCTGTAAATCTATAATTATTTCAAAATAAAAGCTTAAAAAAATCATCATAAACATGAAAAACAAACAAAAAAGAGCATGTCATTAAAGCCCCTAGTCCATGGCAGATGCTCAATAAAAAGAAATCATTCTTACGTTTTTTAATTTTTAGACTTTTATTAGGGAAAATTTAAAACGTACAGAAAAGTGGAAAGCACAGTACATTGAACTTCCATATACCCATGACTAGGATTTAACAGCTAGAATTTAACATTTAAATTCTTCATCTATTTTTACCTCTAACAGTCTTCTTTCCATAGTGCAATTTTCACATCCTCAAAATTATTGTAATTTCTTAATGACATCTGATTCACCTGGGAGTTTGAAAATTACTGATGCCTGGGTCCCATTCCCAGAGATGCCCATATAATTGGTATTCGGTGAGTTATGGTCATCCGGACTTTTTACAGCGTCCCAGGGGTGACCTTAACGTGAAGCACAAACAGAACTGTTGTTTGGGGGCGTTCTTCCTCCTCCACGCCTGATTTGTGCTCTGGCGTCTACTCTCGGGGGTAGGGACGAGGTTCTTTGAGCTTTGAAGTCCCGCCCCTTCCTACAGAACCAATACACTCAAACCTCTCGGTGACAAAGGGACTTGACCACCAGGCTGCAGGCGCTCTGCACTCCGCCCAGGCCTCTATGGTTCTTGGGCGTCCTCTCTAGCATTTCCAAGTCTCTTTCGCTTTCAGGCAGCTCCCTCTCTATGGTAGCCGATTTCCCAGCGCAGGCTCGCTGGTACTTCATTCCGGAAGCCATTTCGGATCAAAGAGGCGGGACTTCTCTCCCGGAAGTGACCACGTGCTTCCGCCTTGCATACCTGCACACCGGGTGAGATTTTAGGGCTTGTTCTAAGTTGGGGACACCGGGGACGTTGTGACCGTCTCTAGGCCAAGGTGATCGACCTCTAACCTTAAGGTGACCCTGATGATGGCGCCGCCATTTCAGAGTTTCAGCTCCTGGACCAGGGCCCGGGCGCGTTAATTCTGCATATCGAATTCTCCGGGTTCCTGAGGTTCAGGCCCCTAGAGTGTTTTGTTCCGGTCTCTCGATCTTCTCGGGGCTCGATTTGCAGCCCTGCAGTTGACAAGCTGTGTGACCTTGGGCTAAGCAGTGTTCCCCCTCGGGGCCTCATTTTCCACATCTGTCTAATGGGGTGGTTGAACTCACTTAGGTCAGTGGTCCCTAGGCCTGATGCCCTATGACGTCTCCCCATCCTCTGGCCCCTGGGATGGGAAAGTGAATGGCAGGGGTGGGTGCTGACGGTGATTCCGCTCCCAGGACTAGGAGGCCAAAGGAGATCTCTGCGGTGCAGAGCTGAGATGGATCCGCTTAGGGCCCAGCAGCTGGCTGCGGAGCTGGAGGTAGAGATGATGGCTGATATGTACAACAGGTAAGAGCGACTCTGCACTGCCACCTTGTCTTAGGGAATGATCCTAGGTCTCCCTTTCCAAGGGTGGAGGTGGAGGACTTTTGAAAAATGCTTTCCTCAGTTTAGAGGAGTCTGAGGTGATACTTAACCTCTCCCTGCACCCATATCCACTGCCCCCAATCCCAGTCCCCATGGTTGAAGGCTAATGCATGCACAGTATGGGATCACTAGAAAGAGTTGGGCATTTAGACCGGGATGGAATTGGTGATAAAGGAGCCGAGTAGGAGAGGAGCGCCAGTCCAGGTTCTGGTTAGGTTCCAAGAACAATTGAGCATTTGCCTTTTGACAAATAGTACATAGCTCACTTCATTAACATTTCTTAAACTCTTTCTTACCCCACCACAGGCACCTGCATAGCGTTTTACACACATAGTCTTTTGCAATCTTCAAAATAATCCACCTGGTTAATTTTATGGTGAGGACATTGAGGCTTCCAGAAGTAAATAACTTTCTCAGGGTCCACAGCTAGTCAGTAGCAATGTCAGGTTCAGTACCTCAGTTTGACTCCAAACAAATGCCCATAACTATTTGGCAAATTTGGGAACAAATTTGTAGCTCCACCAGTCACCACTAATATGGTTTTGGGCAACTGGTGGTTGCCCCATCTAACAAATGGTACCTACTAGTATCTGCCTCTTAGAGACATTATAAATATCAAATGTAAAAATATATGACAGGGACTTCACATCAGGCCCATCATATGGTAAGCAGTCAACTGATGTCTGCTGCTTTTATTGTTTTAAGCTTTCTGATACCCTCTCGTGATTAGTTGGTTTATCTTTTAGGCTATATGTTGGGATAATTTTAAAATGCAGGCTGTGAAGTCAGACCACCTGGGTTCATATCCCAGCTCTGTGTAGTCCTGAGGCTCTTGGTGCCTTAATTTCCTTATCTGTAAAATGGGGATAATGATCGCACCTTCCTCATAGGGTTGTTGTAAGAAATGCATAACAGGATCATGTCAGACACTTAGCATGATGCCTAGAACATAGCCAGAACTCAACTATGATTCCTGTTTAATTAGTCATAAACTTGGGCTCAGGCATGGTTCCTACTGTCAAGGACCTCCCAAGATGGTTGACGTGCCAACTGAGGATTTACATTGTGTTCCTGGGTGGGGAAATTATATAGAGTAGGGCAGGGATGGTTGATAGTTCCTGGCATGCCACAGGACCCCTGACCTAACTTTGCCCTTCCTTTGCCCCAGAATGACCAGTGCCTGCCACCGGAAGTGTGTGCCTCCCCACTACAAGGAAGCAGAACTGTCCAAGGGCGAGTCTGTGTGCCTGGACCGCTGTGTCTCCAAGTACTTGGACATCCACGAGCGAATGGGCAAAAAGTTGACAGAGCTGTCTATGCAGGATGAGGAGCTGATGAAGAGAGTGCAGCAGAGCTCTGGGCCCATGTGAGGCCCGAGACAGGATACGCCCCGGGTGCACCCTGCCCCTCCCACTTGTCTAATTAAAGTGCCCCCATTGGGTGTCACCTGTGAAGACTGCCAGGCCTAGTCTGTCTCTGGAGAATCTCTGGGAGCCAGGAGTTTGGTAGAGCTCCTGGTCCAAGCAGGAGTATCTGTCCCATGGGAGTGCGACTGTGCCCCTGTATTTGTGTGTATATATATGTATTAAAACAAGGTTGTTGACACCTACTGTGTGCAAAGCACTGTGCCTGGCGCTTTGGAGTAAAGGCAGCAGACACAGCCTCTACCAGCAGAGGGCGTCTGACAGCATTTACAAGTACCGACTCGCACAATGACCTGGGCTTGCACTGCAGGCCAGCCACCTGATGTAGGACCCTAAACTACTTTCCTCATTGTAAAGTGGGGTGATCATAGGGCTGTTGTGAAGATTAAATGAGTTAATATGTGTAAACTATTTAGAATAATGACTGGGGCATAGGAGGTACTCTATTAGCTGTATATATTATATATTTAAATAACTATTAAGTTACATACGAGTGTTAGAAATATAATTTTTATATTATAAGTTATTTACAAAATACATTTATATTTAAGTTTATATAATTATAAATGATTAATAAAAATTGTAATTAACAAAGTAATCAGTAATACAGAGTTAAATAACGAAGTGGAAGCAGGCATTGTCACAAATGATATAGGAATATTTAGAGGAGTGAGTGAAAGGTAGACGGGCGCTAAGAAGGAAGCAGCCCGCCTTTTGGTCCTAAGCAGTGATATCGGACATGTGAGGGGACCAGTCTCGTGTGTGATGTGCAGATCCAGGAAGGGCTTTGAGTGTTCTGAATCAGGGACTGCGCACCTCCTTCCTCATACAGTACCATCCAGTCCGATCCACCCAGTGGGCAGGGTCCTAGTAGAGCTGGAGGCTCAGAGGAGTGCTTGGGGGAGGACACAGAGTAGAGCAGCAGCATGGAGGCCAGGACTGACGGTTGCACTTGGCCGTCTCACCGAGGAGACACTGCCACGTCTAATTCCTGTCCTGAGGAGTGCCCTTGGAGAGTTGTGCAGCCTCCAGAGTGCATGGGTCACTCACTCCGCATGGGAGTTCAGTTGACAGCAATGCCACTGCGATAGCAGTACCTTTGCAGTGGGCCTTCCTGGTAGGGGGTGGTGCCTGGGATGTAACCTGACCAGGTCACTGGGCGCGGAGTGAAGGAAACAGAATTGAAGCCTTGAGTTTCAGGCGTAAAGGTGCAGGTGCGAGCCAGACCATGTGAGATGAAACTTCCTAGTGGTGTGATGTTGGGTGAAGCGTTTAGCTGCCCTGTGCCTCAGTTACCCATCTCCAAAGTGACAACAAAGGTACCTACCTCTGAGTGGTTGTGAAAAGTAAATGTGTTTGTAACTAAAGCAGACATGTCCAATCTGCGCCCCAGGATGGATTTGAATTACGGCCCAACACAAAGCCTTAAAACATGATGAGATTTTTTGCATTTTTTGTTTTTTTTTAAGCTCATCAGCTCTCATTAGTATATTGTGTGTGTGGCTCAAGCTTCCAGTGTGGCCCTGGGAAGCCAAAAGGATGGACACCACTGGACTAAAGCATTTAGGCAAATGCCCAGCTCTCTCACATTAAGTACTCAATAATGGTAGCTCTTTTTTTGTTTGTTTTAATCGCTAAATTTGATGTGAGGAGACAGTGGATAGACCCCCCTGGAAAACTTCAAAAACCAACGTCCATCCATCTGCCTTAGTGGTAGGCAGAGAGCGAAGGTTCCTTTGCAGGTGCTGAAGGGCACGTTTGGGTCAACAGGTGGCGCTGTCTGCCTGCGGGATCAGCACGCTGTGGCCAATTCGACACCGTGTACTAGTTCCCTATACTCTGCCCGCTAGGAAGAGGGGAGTGGTGAGGAAAATGATACCGTACCTGCCCTCAGATTTAGCAGGAAGCATACAGAATTCTCTGAGTGCATAGCTGGAACGTCCAGAGGGGCGGTGGGAGTGGAAGAAGAGGTTCCAGCTGGGGAGAAGGGCACTTGCTTTGAAGTGGCAGAAAGTGCGGGGCATTCAGGAAACAAAGCTGGGGTGTGCCCCACGTGCTGAGTGTGATGGAGGCGGTGCTGAGACACGAGGACGTGAGGGCTCGGCGGGCGCAGCTCCAGCAGGGCCCGGTGAGCTGCTAAAGAGCTCGGATTTTCTCCCGCTAAGGGGATCAGCAAACTGTTGAAGGATGTAAACCCTGGCAGTGAAAATGATAGCTCTGTCATTTTCGAGGCTCCCTCTAGCTGCCAGGCAGGTGGAAAGCGGTAGGTGATGGGACGAAGAGGAGCCATGCCAGGGGGCAGAGGAGGGAAGAACAGCTATGGAGTTGCTACAGTGTGCTAACTCGGTTTATTTCAGTTAACCGCCCCCCCCCCCCCATGATAACAACGGTGAGGTGCACGTCTGAGATCATTTTCATTTTATAGATGAAGAAGCTGAGGCTCTGAGAAGTTAGTAACTTGCTGAAGGTCACACAGCTGGCAGGTGACCGAGCCAGGATTCCACCTTACTTTTAACTAGTGCTCTAGGATTGAGGGGAGTGTTTCATAATGAGACTCATCTGTCAGCGATCTCATTGTTCATTCAACAATACTTTTTTTTTTTTTAATGTGGGTAGTTCCCTGGCCAGGAATTGAACCCAGGCCGCAGCACTGACAGTGCCAGCGCCGAAGCCTTAAGCCACTACACCATCAGGGAACTCCTCAACAATACTTACTGTTGGCTTGTTACATGCAAAGAGCTAGAGAAAGTGTCCAAAGTGAATTAGCTAGGTGCCTGCCCTCAGTGAATTAGGTGCAAGGGGTGGGGGGTGGGGTATAGGAGAGATGGAACAAACATACGATGGCTGTCTGGAAAAAATCCAGCCATTGTCAATATAATGAGAATGGTCACATGGCTGGATGCTTTCCGGACAGCCCTCGGAAAGGGTATTAGAATGGCTTAGGCCCTTCGTGCCACAGAGAAGTAAAAAATACCTAATCCTCAGATGTGTTTTTGCTAAATGGTCACGGTTTTAAAAATCGGAAAATGTCTCATAAAAAGCTGGACCTTGGCTTCTTTTAAAAATGTAGAAGCACTGACAAGTCAGCCTGCATTCCCTTTGGGTAGCAGTCTGCTGGAGGATGGGCAGAGGCTCGGCTGTCCACCAAACCTCCCACCCCTAATGTCTTCCCTGTCATTGTCCGCTTGACCTGTAGGCACTGGGTGTGTGCCTTCCACTCTGGGTGTCCAGATGAGCTGGACGCTCTATGAGAAAACATGTGTAAATGTCCAGCCTCTGAGATGGCCCCCCAACGTCCTGTCTGCTGCTAGTCATGCCTCACGTGGCCCCCTTCCGTCGAGTATGCACAAAACCTGGAGACTTGCCAGGTTTTAACAGAACACAGCAAAGGCGATGGGACGCCGTGTCACGGTTAAAGTACAGAAGATTGTAATGGCCATCTCATTAGTTTGCTCCCCCCATCCTTGTTTGCTGAGATGAAGCACGCTTCCATCTGGTGAGCTGCCCTGTGAAAAGGCCCGTGTGGTCAGGGACTGAGGGCAGCCTCCAGCCAACAGCCAGGGAGGAACTGAATCCTGTGAGTGACCTTGGAAGCAGATCCTTCTCCAGTGTACCTTTCAGGTGACCACAGCTCTGGCTGACACTTTGCAGCTTTGTGACAGACCCTGAGATAAGGGCCCCATCGAAGATGCATACGCTGCCATCTGACCTGCAGAAACTGAGATGATGATGTTTGAAGCTGTGACTGGTTATGCAGCAATAAGGAAGCAGTACACATGCCATTCTCACAGCTGTTGCAATTGTCTGAGACTACGGTCCTTCGGCAGCTACACTGAGGATGAGCCAGCCACCGTTCCTGCCATTTGCAATACATCAGTGAACACAGTGGATAAAGACCTTTGCCTTCTTGGAACTCACATTCTGGTGAGGATGGTTTTGCCTGGTAGCTGTCTGGGTTGGCAGTACTAGTTTCCATCTGGCTGTCCCTGAGTTGTATCTTTTCACAATAAATTAGTGGTCTAGTAAGTAACGTGTTTCTCTGAGTTCTGAAAGCCACTCTAGGAAATTAGGTGGGGAATATGGGACCTTCTGATTTATTACCAGTTGTTCAGAAGTACAGGTGCCGGGGGTTCCCTGGTGGTGAAGTGGCTGGGCTTCGGCGCTCTCAACGCTGTGGCCTGGGTTCGATTCCCAGCCAGGGAACTACCCCACCCCCCAAAAAAAACCAACCCAAAAACCAAAGGTAACTGTAGGTGCCAACTTGGACTTGCAATTGGCATTCTGAGTTAGAGGGGGTCATTGGAATCGCCAGTCTGTAATCAGTGGGTCAGAAGCACAGAGAACCTGGGCTTGCGGCTGGAGTGGGAATGTGTGTGCGTGCACACGTGCGTGTGCGTGTGTGTGTGCGCGTGGAGGTGGGAAGTCTTGTAGGACAGAGCCCTTAGCCTGTGGAATCTGATGTTAACTCTGGGTAGACAGTGTCAGAATGAAGTTGACTTCTCTGAAATCCTGCTGGTGTCCTAAGAACTGTTGGTTTGGGGGAAACCTTGCTGCCCCTCGACTCTGGAATTGGGTCCAGGAATCCAATTTGGGATCAGGAAACGTAAGTGCCTTGGGCGAATGGCATGACTAATCAGCTGCAGAGCCAGGACGGGGACTAGGCCCATGTCACCCCTGTGCCAGTGCTGCTGCCCAGTGAGCTGTGAAGCAGCGTCAGCCAGAAGCCTGCAGGAGACCCAGTGCCCCAACGCTGTTCCACTCCGGCTGCGGGCAGCGTCAGGGCATAGACGTCGCTCTCCTTTCCCAGGGGCCCTTCTTCATTCGTTAAACATGCAAACCCGGCCATATCCATCTCTTTCCTTCCAAACAAACAAACCAAGCCAACAGAAACAAGAAAACAAAATCCAAGAGTTTTCAGTCCACTTTCATTATCTCACAACATTGGAAGTCCTTGGCCTCGCAGAGGTCATTGCAAACTGACCCCAGCCTGCCTTTTCATTTCCCACCCTCCCGTTTATTTATTCGACAAGTGTTTCCGGTGGACTTGTTAGCACGGTGGGGCCACAAACTACCTACAATGTGGCTCCTGCCCCCAGGAGATTTATATCTTATGGGGTGGGGGGGAGGCAGGCAAGTCAACTGATGATTCTAGGTCAGTGTGAGGGCTTCAACAGAGATTAGAATAGTATTGGGGGGTGGGCAGGGCCCCCGAGCCAGCCTACAGCAGTTTTCAGAAAGCTGAATCGAGATGAGCTGTGAAGGATGAGGACCTTAGACATGAAGGGACTGTCACCCGCACAGGAAGGAGCAGGTGCAAAGGCGAGGAGATGGGGAAGCAGCTGGCGGCCCACTGCTCCCCTCAGGTGCTTACTGAGTGCCTCTCAGGTGCCAAGGGCTGTTCCCAGAGATGCAGTGGGGGACAGGCAGACCAGGTGCTGGCCTGCAGGGAGCTGACAGTTCAGGAGGGGAACACGTGGAAAGGTGAGTTGGGGGTGAGGAAGGACAAGCATGACAGCCGTGGCGGTCCATGGACCCCTGCAGCCTGGGGAGGGTGTCCACAGTAACCCTGAAATTTGTATGTATGAATGTGCGTGCGCATGCGCTCATGTTCACGAGCATTTTCACAGGGAGTGGACGCAGAGCATTTCATGGTATTCTCTAAGGGACCCATGCCCATCTCGGCTCAGAAGCCTTCCTCTAGGGCCCCTTGTGCTAAACTAAGGTGATTGACCTTGATCTCGAAGTCCTGGGAGCAAGAAGTGAATTTTAGGAAGTGAAACCAGCAGAGCCTGACACTGCTCTTGCACAGAGAGAACTCCCTGTGCCTTTCCTGCCATGAGGCCTTCGTGCTGGACCTGGAGGGGTGGAAGGGCCCCCCTTCAAAGCCGCATGGGTCTGAGTTCGCAGTCTGCCCCCACCCACCGCATGCAGCTGCCCGTCTTCTCCCCTCTGTGAAAAGTGGTGAGGTTTGAACGAGGCCACGATGTTTTGAGGATTTCATGGTAATTTTTGTTTCGGAAGTTCCCAGCAATATAGTAGCCGCTCAGCAAATCTCAGTTCCTCTCTGGGCTTGATGGCTCAGCTGTTCAGAGATGCCTTCTTGTTTGATGTCATGTTTGAACTTCCTGGGTAGTTGTCCATGTGCCCAGAGCTTTGTGGCTGTCAATAACATTGCTTTCAACACACTTCTCTATTGGTTTGCCTTTGTCATCGTATTAATCCACACTCCAATCCAAGTACTGACACCTCCCCTCTTTCACCGGTGAGGAAACCGGCCTGGGAAGTTGAGAAATATACTAGGAATCAATCGGTTAATAAGTTTCTGGAAGCATCCCATCACCAGGCCTTTGGAGAAAGTTCCAATGACAGCAGCAACAATAACGAACATTTATTATGCTCACTGGGTTCCAAGCGCTGTGCTGAGCATTTCATCAGTATCATAACACCCAGTTCCACGCCCCCTCACCTCCCCACAGGTAGGCAGGTACTATATTGTTATTCGAATTTACAGAGGAGAAAACCGAGGCCCGGAGAGGTAAAGCAAGTTGCCCAAGGCAACTCAGGCCAGTCAGTTTCAAAATCAAGACTCGGACCTCTCTCTGACAAACTCCAAAGAAACCTGTGTCATTCTGCCTCTTGAAAAACATTGCTCCCGACAACACAGTTTAAACCCCACCCAAGCCTGCCTGTCCTCGCGATCCGTCGGCCGCAGCCCAATCGGGTTGTTTTGATCAAGGATACAGAGGGCGCTGCCTGATTGGTCTGGGGGGCCAAGGGAGAGGGGAGGAGGTGAGGGTGGAAAGTTTAGGTGCTGGGGCGTGTGCCGGGGACCCGAGGGCGAGTCACGTGCGCGTGAAACTCGACCTTGGAGGAGGGGAAGGGAAGGGAGCCCCCGCCCCTACCTCGGGGTGCAGCCCCGCACGGGTATAAATACAACTATCCACTCAGTAGGTCAGCTTCGTCCCTGGTTCGCTTCGCGGACCGGTGTCGCCGGAGGGCTCCCAGCTCCCAGCCGTGCTCCTCAAGCTGACCCGCTGAGCCTCGGAGGCCGCCGGGTCCTGGCTGGCAGAGCAGTGCGGAGCGCCGGTGACGGCTGGGCCCGCCCGACACGGGACACCGAGAGTGCGGCCGCGCCGCCCGGGCGCTGAGCTCCCAGAGGCGTCCGCGGCTGCAGGAGGGGCGTTTGCCCCCCACCCGAGGTGAGCGGCGGGTGGGGGCCGGGGTCCCCGGCTGCGCATCCTCCGAGAGCCACCAGGTCGGCTGTCACTGCGACTGGTAGGCTGTGCAAGAAAAGCCCGTTACCTGAGCCCGCGGGTCGGCGGCGCCTTGCCCCGTCTCTCCACGCGCGTCTCTTCTCCCCTTTGCTCTGCTCCCTCCGACTCCGCTCTTCCTCTCGGCCCCTTCGGGCCGCACTTCCTCCGTTCAGACCTACACGCTTGGGGGTTCGGACGGACCTGCGGGAGCGCCTGAATCCAAAGCCCCACTTCACAGATGAGGGTCCTGAGCCCCCGCCCCCCTCCGGAGAAGGGACTCGTGCTGTCCTCCCTCCGTCTTGCCCTTCCTCGCCCCCTCCTCTCTGCTGTCCTCGGTCTCGCCCCCCGGCCGCTCCCCGGCCGCGTCCCATCTCCTCCTGCGGAGGCGGCCGCGGCCGCGGCGGGGGGAGCTCGGGCTCTTTCCCTCCTTCTGGTAAACACACCCGCCCCGCCGCCCGCCAGCCCGCCAGCCGCCGCTGCCCTTATAAAGTCAGCGGCCGCCGGACTTCCTGTCGGAGCCGGAGCCCCCTCCCCCGGCTGGAGCGGGCGGGAGGGCGCGCAGCGTGGTGCCCTTCGCCCTACGGAGTGAGTGAGGGGCGCCCCGGGACACCGGGGGCGCAGGAGGGCCCGCTCTGGCTGTCAGTCCACGTGGCAGCTATTGGCTTGCACCGACAGACTGTAGGGACACTGGTCGCCTGGTGCGGAGAGGGGGAGGGCTTGCTGTCGCCCTAGAGAGAGGAGTGGTCTTAGAGGGGCAACAGGAAGCGGGGTGTCTTAGGCCAGCCTCAGACTTCCCTTTTCTCCCCTGTCTTGCTTCTGGGGGTCCTTCCTGGGGCGGGAGGCCAGACAGTGGCCAACGGTGGCTTCAGTGCGCGCCCTGCCCCTTGCTAACCCGTGGGGACTTAGGGAAGTGCGGGTTTGGCCCCCGGGAGCGGGGCTCTGCGCGTCCCGGCCTGGGTGGAAGAGCCCGGCAGCGCGCCAGCAAGCTGTTGCGCTCAGACAGGACCTTCCTTGTATCCGATAGTGGCCCGGCGGGAACTCAGTGCCGCGTGCGCCTCTGGCACTGCCAGTGCGCCCTAAGCCAGCTCGGGGCACCCGCTGGGAAGCCCAGGGCTCTATGGGGCCTCGGTGATGCTCCCTTCTGGGCTGGCTGAGGAGCCACCATGATGCTTGACCCTTCCCAGGGGCCGCTGGGGGGGCCCTCGCTCAGCGCTCTGTTCCTGTGCAGGCTCGCGGCCAGCATGGCCCCCACGCTGCAGCAGGCCTACCGGAGGCGCTGGTGGATGGCCTGCACAGCCGTGCTCGAGAACCTCTTCTTCTCTGCTGTACTCCTGGGCTGGGGCTCCCTGCTGATCATGCTCAAGAACGAGGGCTTCTATTCCAGCCTGTGCCCAGGTACGGCCAGGGAAGGGGTGGGTGGGACCGGGGGAGGGGCCGCACCGGGGGGGGGGGGGGGGGAAGGTGGACACCAGAGAAGCAAAGGCTGCCCAGTGGCCAGAAGGCAGGGCTGCTGAAGCCGCAGCACTGGGCGGTTGGACAGCCCCACTCCTTGGCCTCTTCAAACTTCATCTGGAGAATGCACCGCACTCTGCCCACTCTGCCTCTTGTATCTAATCCCCTCCTCCTCACAGATGCTGGGACTCACCGGCAGAGCCCTAAGCCTTTGGCAGCCTCAGGTCTAGAGAAAGATGGAGACTTCTAGAAGGGAAGTGCCATGCCTAGCTGGTGAGGGATTTCTGACTAGGGCTCTTGTAAGGACAAGGCGCAGGAGAGCCGACAAAGTGGACTGCACTCCTTTTTCAGGAACTTTGAGCCCCCAGGTCTTCACATCACCCATTTGTATAGAATTAATAGACACATTTCCTGTAGGTCAGGCACTGAGGAGGGTTCCCATTGTCTATTTCAATAACCCTGACTTTGTGTGACCCCCAGGGAGGGAGTGGGAATTCTAGTATTTCATATCTGAGATAGCCCAACCACACCTAACGGGTAATTGCCCTGGGCTGCCTGCTGGAGGGGTTGTCTTCTTTCTGGGGGACGGGGAGCTGTGCTGATGAGCTCAGCCTGGGGAGCTGGGTGAGTGGCGTTTGGCCTTTCCCCTGCTTATCCTCTTCCTCCAGCTTCCATATTGTGGAGCGGGCTCTTGGAGGAAGGCCAACTGGGGTTCGATCCCAGCTTCCTCAAGTTTTACCAGCTGGGTGACATCAGTAAGTTCCTGAAAACATTGAGTTTCGGCTTCCTGGTCCGCAAACAAGGGAAGAATAATAGTATTTATCCTGGGGTCGGGGGTGGGCCCTGAGAGAGTCGGTGGTGACTGATAAACATTAGTGTCTGTCGGTCAGTCCCTGGCTTCACCTGGCCCCTCAGCTCAGCTCCCTGCGGCCCTTGGCCTCAGCTGTGTTGGGGGTGGCACTGGGGAGGTCATGGTCTCTGTTTTGGGTAGCACCCGCTCCACCGTGGGTTGCTCCGCCCCTGCCAGGTTTATCTGTAAGGAAGCAGCTGGTGGCATCAAGGAATGGCCCCGATTTCAGGGTAATGGGGTCGGGGAGGTGGAGATTAGAGTTGGCAGCTGGCCTGGGAGGCAGGTTGGGTCGAGAGGCGTGGGCTTGGGATGACATGATAGGCACTCCAGAGTGGCTAAGAGAAGCCACTTAGGGAGTGGGAGCGCTTTGGGGAGCCCCATTTGCAAATGGAGGTGGGGACTCCAAGTCCCACTGGAGCAATTTACCCTGTAACTGGAGAGGACTTGTCCCAGTGGCCTTGATGTCTGCCACTGCCACACTATTAGCTTCTTCCTGTCTTCTCCACATTTTTTTTTTATTAACTTAATTGGAAATTACAGCACACATTTTGATGAAGTTTGACAAACTTGTACACCTCAGGAACCACCCCCATAGTCAATATTGAGAATATTTCCATCATCCCCCAAAGCCCTGCTTCCCTTTTACTGCCCATCCCTCTACCTGCACTTTTTAAAAATATGGATAAGAACTTTATTAAGATGGAAGTCACATACCTTGCAATTCACCCATTTAAAGTATACAATTTGATAATAGCCATGGGGATGTGAAGTGCAGAATAGGGAATGTCGTCAATGATACTGTAATAACTACGTTGAGTGTCCTGCGGGTACTGGGCTTATTGTGGTGACCGCTTCCTAAGTTACATAAACATCTAATCACTGTGCTGTCCACCTGAAACTAGTATAATATTGTATGTCAGCTGTGATTCAAAAAGTGAAAAATAAAATTTAAACAACCTATGAATAATAAAGAAATAGTCTTTGAAGAAAGAGTTGCAGTTGAATAAATGTACTTAAGGCCTACAAAGAAAACAACAACAAAAAATAAAAGTACAGTTTTTATCATATTCAGAGCTGTGCCACCATCACCACAATCAACTTTAGATTCGTTTCTTGACCCCAAAAAGTAACCCTGTACCCGTTAGTAGTGCCTTCCGCCCCCGCCCCAGCCCTCTCCCCACCCCCAGGTACTAGCCAACCACTCATCTACTTTCTGTCATAGGCGTGTGCCTGTGACAAAAATGGATTTGCGTATCCTGAGCATTTCATATAAATGCCATCTTAGAGTATGTGGTCAGTAGTGACAGGCTGCTCTCACGGAGCATGGTATGTTCAAGGCCCCTCCGGGTCGTAGCATATGTGAGGACCGGTTGCTTCCAACTGTGACAAATACTCCATTGCACGGATCTGCCACCTTTTAGTTAGCCATTTGTCGGTGATGGCCACGTGGGTCGTTTCCACTTTGTGGCTTTGTGAATAATGCTGCTATTTGTGAACAGGTTTTTCTGTGGACATACACTTTCCTTCCCCGTAGGTAGATGTCTAGCAGTGGAATTGCTGGACCCTGAGGGTTACTCTACATTTAATGTTTTGAGGAATGGCTAGACTGTTTTCCGAAGGGACTGCACCATTTTAAATTCCCACCAGCAGAGGATGAGGGTTCCAATCTCTCTACGTCCTAGACAACCCTTGTTATGACGCCTCTTTTTTTATTAGAGCCTTTCTAGTGGATGTAAAGTATGGGGTCCAGCACGAATAACACCCCATTTTTATGAGCTAGTCATCTATACCAAAATCATAAGCATATAATTCTGTAACATAACAATATCATAACTACATTAATGTAACTACTTTTAAAAGGGCGTTACTTCTGCCAGACCCTGAATTATCTTTTTGTGGTTTTAGATTTGCATTTCCCTGATGGCTAATGGTGTTGGGAATCTTTTCATGTGTTTCTTGACCATTGGTATATCTTCTTTGGAGAAATGTCTATTCAGATCCTTTGTCCATTTAAAACTTGGGTTATTTGCCCTTTCATTTTTGAGTTGTAAGAGTTCTTTGTATTCTACGTGCAAGTCCTTTACTGGATGGTGATTTGCAAAATTTTTCTCCCATTGTGGGTTTTCTTTTCACATTCTTCACGTGAAAAGCACAAAACTTTCAGAGCACAGAAGTTTTCAGTATTGATGAGGTTGGATCTATGTATGTTTTTCTTTTGCTACTCATGTTGCACAGATTCCTGCCTGTGTTTTCTCCTAAGAGTTTTACAGTTCCCGCCCTTACAGTTAGAACTTGGGTCCACGCAGTGTTGGTTTTTATATGTGGTGTGCGGTGGCCACCTGGTGTTTTGCATTGCCTGGAAGTAAGCGTGCGTCTGAGCCGGGTTGCCTGG
The DNA here is from genome assembly GCA_004026885.1 of Lyroderma lyra. Taxonomy (NCBI): domain Eukaryota; kingdom Metazoa; phylum Chordata; class Mammalia; order Chiroptera; family Megadermatidae; genus Lyroderma; species Lyroderma lyra. Next base: position 73,126 of record PVJL010006392.1, on the reverse strand, counting down.
GATCTCTAGAGATGACCAAAGTGAACCCTCCTGTTCTCAGAACTTATTTGCCTGCTTTTGGAAAGCAGGGCACAGCATGTCTCTCTTCTGCACCCCACTCTTTCATTCAAGGGACTCCATCTCGATCTTTGAGACATCAGGCTGATTGGGGGTGCTATACACCATTCTGTCTCAGTCCTGCTGCCCTGTCAAAAGTGTCCACTTTCTGCTTCTTGAAGCCTCATTCACTGTGGTCTTGGCCTCCCTCTATCAGGTCCCAAGAACATAGAATCAGCCTAGGAATCTGTGTTCCCCATCGTGTGCGGAAATAGGCAGCATGACTTCCAACTCTGTTCTGTGCTGGTTGGCTGATGGTTACTTAACTTTCTTAGTATCTCAGTTACCCCAGATGTAAAAAGGGGCCAATAATCCTTACTGCAGGGCTGTTGGGAAAATGAAATGAGAGCAGGATTGCAAAATTCAGGCAACTGCTGGTGGTGGTTACTATGGTTTGGACCCAGCTGTGCCAGCCTTTGCTATGTGATCTTAGGCAAGCCACCTATTCTCTCTGGATCTCCACTTCTAAGTCTGAACACTGGAATGGATAGCCCTCATTGTCCTTGCTGCAAAGCACTGATGTGGGGACCAAATGATGTCCTTTAACAAATGGGGAGCTCATTGTTGAGATGTTCATTAGTGCCAGCTTTGGAGTTCCCTGGCCATACCTCTGTCCTCTCAGGACAGCTTTCTGCTGTCCCTCTACTGAGTTATACCCTGGGGCGGGCGGTTGACCTACCTATAGGTGCATCACACATAAAGAGGGCTTTGTGACTCAGAATTTAGGCAGGGGCAGTGCAGTTCAGCACACACTACCATGTATTCCGATCCTGCATAGGTGACAATGAAAGAAAACAGTGGCTATAAAGCATTAAGCATTTTCTATTGGCCAATTAGATCTTTAGTCCTCATAATGAATCTGTGATGTAGGTATTCTTATTATTAATGCTATTTATAGAAGAGCAAGCTGAAGCTCAGAGGTGCTAAGTAACTTGCCTGAGGTCACACAGCTAATAAATTAGGAGCAGAGAGAGCATTCAACCCCAGGTCTCACTTTGGAACCTTTCTTCTAGGCTTCCTGGGAAGAGTGTAGACCTCCTTCAGCTTAGCATCCTCTTGGGGGAGTCTGGGCATGGACAAGTCAACCAGTTAGAGCCCAATCCTTTGGGAGTTTCGGGAAGTGAAGCATTAGGGGATGAGGAAGGCCTCACTGACTGGGGAGACCAAGAAAATGGGATCATTTTGTGAGTGTTTGCGTGGCCACGCTCAGAGCCAGCCTCGCACATGGCTGCCACCACGACCCCATTTCACAGAAGGGATGACAGAGCCTCAGGGTGTCAGCAGCACAGCTGGTGGGGCCAGAAAGTCGCCAGTGCTCCAGACTGCAGAGGCAGATCGATTAACCAGGACCCTTTTTAGACCTAGTCATTTGTCATTGACCATCAAGATTTCATTTTTAGCGTGTGCCATACATGCTATTATTAATTCTTCCTTTTAAATCAGCCCACTTAAAAACAATTAACCTCATTTAGTGTAATGTTCTTGGAATCCTAGGTTTGATGTTGCTTACACACACACACACACACACACACACACATACATATCACACACATACATATCACACACATATATACACATATGTTTCTAATATGTGGCTGGATTTTTCCCGATGGCCCTGGTGTGTGTGTGTGTGTGTGTGTGTGTGTGTGTATGTGTGTGTGTGTATGTGTGTGTGCCCATTCAAATAGCTAATAGCTATGAAACATCAAAAAGCATCTTCTAGGTCACCCAAGTCCTCACCTCCCTTTTCGCTCTCAGATGTTAGCCTCCTAACCCCGTCTTGAGCACCCCATCTGCTGTGTATGCCACACTTGGGGAAATGCCCTTTTCCCTGGCTTCTAAGTCTAACTCCGTCACTAACTTACCGAGTATGTTTCCTCTGTCCCACCCCAAGCCTCACTTGACTTGTCTGTAAAAGTGGGGCAGTTGGGTTGGATTTCAAAGACCTTGTCTGTTGTCTTGACATGGCCAGAGGTCCCAGAGGTCTTTGCTTCTTGGCCTGCTTCCCTCTTGCTTCAGAAGTCTGGCTTTATCCAACCAGGCAGAGTGATCAGGTCTCAGGAACCAGCTCGGATTAGTCAAACTCACAAGAGGCTGGTCGATAAACCAGAGAAACGAATGCGTTCATTGACCTGGAGCTATTACTAACACAGGGGGCTGGGATTCTGCACTGGTGGGAGGACACATTTCTTTGCCAGTCCCCCTGGTGGCTTGGGAACCTGCTAAGCTGCCCTCTTCAGGGCTGACAGACTGTGCGGTGCAATGGAACAGCCTCATTGCGAGTAATTGTCTTGGGTTTGAGTGAGCCTGCCTGTAAGAAGCCTCGCGGTTATGAGCTGGTTTGGCCCTCCGAGCTTCATCATACAGCGGATGGGGGTCTGACAATTAAGTTCGCGAACTCCTAGAAAAATGCTACATACCTCATTGCTGAGTATCACTATAGTCACCTTCAAAGTACTCCCCTTGGGGAGCTATGCATCGACGCCAGCACCTAGACCACCCTTCAAGGCAGTTTTGGAAATCTTTTTCTAGAATCGCCATCAGAGTTGTCTCGGTAAAGTGCCATAACCTTGGCAAGGTTATGGCACTTGACCGAGTTGTTTGTACAGTGCTAACAGTGTAAGCGCACAGGTATGACACCTGCCAAGGTTACACTTGCTCTTTATAGTTGTTGTGAGGATTAAATGAGGTACTACATGAAAAAGCCCGGCACACAAAGTGGGTGTTAGTTCATTGAGAACTGGTGCGACTGTTCATGAGATAAAAGTGTCATTTGATTGTCAAAGACTTAGGAGCAGGGACAGCATCTAATTCAGGGGCTGCAAGCTGAAATGCCAACGGAGGCCAAGCAGTTAATAATAGGCAAGTTAGGGCAGCCATAAGATGGCTAATGTCTGAGAGTAAAAGGTGTGGTGAAGACTTGGGTGACCTAGAGAAGGCATGCCCTGGAGGAAAGGGGTGGCCTGTACTCATCTCTAGCAATGGCCAGAAGCAATGATGTGACTTCTTAAAAAGAAGCCACACTTCTGGATTTTTTAATATAATAAGTCCTGATTTTAAAGTGGCACCCAATTAAACTTTACAAGCCAAGCAAAACTTGTGCGGGGGCCACTGTTGGTGCCCTGTGTGCAGCCTCTGGCCTAAATCATCTTTGCATTTCTTCCTGCATTGCCCACTGTCCCAACACAGTGCCTGTCACACAGTAGATGTCCAATAAGTGGGTGTGCATGGGATAAATGGGTGCAGACAAGATGAACAGTGATCATAAAATCACTAACTTACGGGGCCAGCCTGAACCCCAAAGGCTGCGTGGTCTGAAATAGTGGTTTTCAACCTTTTTACACTTGGGGACTAGTGAAAATAAGAATATTATTTCAGGGACCTATATGACAGAAATATAAACCATAGAACAGTGGTTGTCAACTGCCAGTCCACAGACTGGGTCCGGTCCGCCAGAAGTGCCTGCTGGGGGAAATACCGTATTTTGCCATGTCTAATGCACATCTGCATTTTGGGCCCAAGCTTTCAGGGGAAAAATACCTTCCGTTTAAATTTCTTAATTCAAAGTGATATTTGTTTATATTTAGGTATTTGTTTTTTGTATTCTAAAGGAATTTTAGCATCTATTTTTTAACATTGTGGTATAAGAAATTTCATGTAGCACAAGAACATACAAGGTACAAGAAATTTTATGTATAAAATCTTTTTATATTAAAAAAAAACCCCTGAGCATTGTATTCCAGGGTATTATTTTGGATACAGATACTGTTATTGATTTCTAGACTTACAGTTTTAACTCATAAACGTAAGTAAAATAATTAAAAACACATATATAGATAATGGAATTAGTACTACCTATGTATAATGCACACCCTTATTTTTCCCCTCACATATTTGGGCAAAAAAGTGTGGATTATACATGCCAAAATATGGTAGGAACTATTCTATGGACCTGTCAGAAATTTCTGGCTGACCAGGTCATGTTTGTGGGCCAACGTTGAAAACCACTCATCTAAAACGCTAAGCACATCTTCCAGGTCCCGGGGCACCTTCCCCAGCTTCCTTGGTGGCTGGTACCTACCCACTGAGGCTCCCCAGGGCCCAGGGCAGTTCCTCACCTGGCTGGCCAGCACTCGTGATCTGAAAATGCAGACAGATGATTGTTAGATCACTTCACCCTCCCGCCATGTGCCTGCCCTTCAGATATCTGAAGTCAGGGGTCACTGTCACCACTGAGGGCAGATACCACGCCCCCTTCCCAGAATTCAGGCACTATTACATCCTCCTATCACAGCCTCTGTCACTCTTTTTTTTTTTTTTTTTTTTTAATGTGGGTAGCTTCCTGGCTGGGAATCGAACCCAGGCCGCAGCGTTGACAGCGCCAAAGCCTTAGCCACTACACCACCAGGGAACTCCCTCTGTCACTCTTTAAATCAGCGTCTGCTCTTTTCCCTGTGTATTATCTAATGTGAGCCCATGAGAGCTGAGAGCTTTCTGTCTTATTCATGGTGGGATCCTCAGTACCTAGAGAAGAGGCTGGACCACACTGACCCTCCGGGGTGGGGACACCATCTCTTCATCGGCTATGTCAGCTGCACCTTCTCTGGGCCAGGCCCTGCACAAAGGTCTTCGTTCACCTTCTCCAACAGAATCTCCAAAAGAGCCTCTGGGTTAGGCGTTCTCTGCTCCTTTTACAGGTCAGGGCCCTGAGGTTCAAGGAGAGGAAGTTACTTATTCAAGGTTGCACAGCTAGTAAGGATGGTGGTGGGAATTCAGACCCTGACCTCTCTGTCTTTCAGGTGCACCTTGAGTGTGCCCTCGGCAATGAGGCCTAAGTAACAAATAGGAGGCAGGAAGCAGTCATCTCATGGCTCAGTAAGCACTGAGTAAAGTGAAATCACCATCCTTCCCCCACCACTAGCCTTTTTCATTAACTTGTCACAACTCCAAGTTGGCAGTTTCCCTAGAGGAAGAGTCCTCCAGGTGAACTTCTCAGTAGGCTGACCAGGTGTACCGTTTTAAACAGAACAGAAAACAATGGTATGGTCGGCCCACTGACACCTTGAATGTAGCCCAGTGAGACTAGGCTGGCCATACCAGGACTGCTGTTTTCTGTCCCGTTTAAAGTGGTCTGTCTGACAGCCTACTTCTAAGGGGTATTGGAGGGCAGTGCCATGGTCCTAATTCTGTGCCTCGGTTTCATCATCTGGAGAGTGGAGGTACTTTATGAGCTGACCGTGGGGCTGTTGTGAGTTAATGCAGTGACTATTGAGAACAATGCCTAGAATATAGTTAAGTGCTCAGTAAATATTAGCTATTATTTTATCAGAACGTCATTTATGGGGAAGGCAGTTTTAAGTGAATCTTGTTACAGCAACTGAGCATCACTCACTGACTTTGTCCCCAGGTTCAAGGGTGCTTCCTGTTGGGGGTCCACAACCCACTAAGCTTGGCCACTGGGTGGATGTTACAAGTTGGTAAACACTTTGATGTCCATGAGCACGTGTGAACTAATTGAGGCCTCCTATTGGGTGGATGACTCCCCCTGGGTCAGATACTAGTTGCTGACCATTTCCGGAGCCTCCTCCCCACCTGGCTGGCAGTAAATCAGAGGCATGGGGTTTGAGCGCAGGACCCCTGATCCCAGGCCACTGTTTCCTATGTCCGGCTGAGCTGTCATGTGCTGAGTGCCCTCCCTTCCCGCTCCTCAGCTGAGATCACCACCAACACCACGCAGGACACGCAGTTCCGGTGGCCCAGCTGTCAACAACAGGAAGAGATGCTCAACCTGGGCTTCACCATTGGCTCCTTCGTGCTCAGTGCCACCACCCTGCCCCTGGGGATCCTCATGGACCGCTTCGGGCCCCGGCCCACCCGGCTGGTCGGCAGGTGAGGTGGCTGGGCCAATCCTTGGGGAGCTGGAGGGCAGGGTCTGGTGCGGCAAAGGGAGGGGAGGCTCAGAGTATTAATAGTCACCTCCTCCCACCCCCACCCCCACATCTCCATAGTGCCAGCTTCGCTGCATCCTGCACCCTCATGGCCCTGGCCTCTCGGGACACCAAAGGTGAGAGGTCTGGCCTCTTGTGCATCCACGAGAAAGGAACGAGTGGGATAGAGGTGGATGTTTACCCCAGCTCCTGCCCTTGACCTCCCACAACTCCCAAATGCCCTTATCCACCCCTCTCCCCTTCCCAGTTCTGTCTCCGCTGATATTCCTGGCGCTGTCCCTGAATGGCTTTGGTGGCATCTGCCTAACGTTCTCTTCACTCACAGTGAGTATGACAGGCTTGGGCTTGGCAGCAGGGCACCCAGGAGAGGGGTGGGGGTAGGAGTGAGTGAGGGTGAGAGTGGTGAAGGACCAGTGGATGAAGATCAAATATGTGTGTGTGTGTGTGTGCGCGCGCACATGTGTCCCGAGCCGGAACTGTCTGTTGAGCTCTGTTCTAGATGCTGGGGCTGCAGCACAAACAGAACTGAACTTTCTCACCTCCCTGGAGCTTGCATTCGGGCTTTGGGGGAACAAGCAGTCCCCCAAACAAGTAAACTAATAAATTTTGTCTGTCGTCAAACATGCTGGAGAGAAAAGTGCGATAGACAGAGAGCAGCTTGGGACATGGTGTGTGTTTGCCTCAAATCTGCGGTGCTGTCTGCGGGGAAAGGGCATGAGAAGGCCAATGTATTTGTGAGTGTACTTGATCAAGCCGTATAAAATTGCTGACACTTGACCTTACTTGACCTACAAAAACAGCTTTTTCACATGGCTCGACCTCTTATGTGTGACTTTTGTGCGTGTGTGTTACTGGAGTGTGTATGTTTACGTGCGCGGGTGCATATAAGGGTTCAAGGCTTAGGAGAGTGTGGTGGGGGAAGCATTTCTGGCTGGACCAGCCTGTTGACTGGAGCTGGCTGTTTATCTCTGGCCTGGCTGTTTACCTCGGATGAGGGCCACTTGACCACCAAACTGGGTGTTTTTGGCTGAATTTCACTTCAGCCCTTAATTCCAGCCCAGGACATTTCATAACTCTCATAAGGAAGCAGATCCTTCCTCCCCTCCCCCCTCCTCAGCCTGTTCTCCACGCTGTGCAACTTGCCTCAGGGCCCTAAATCTCTCCTCCTCGTACCTGCCCGGCGCAGCCTGGTGGGGAAGCCTAACCTTGGACCTTGCCCTGGCGGGTCTAGGGGGCAGGCTTAGGGGGCTTTGCCTGCAGGCCGCCCGCCGCTCCTCCCCCTGCCCCACCGCCAGTAATCTGCAGCCAATGGCAGGGCCCGACGCAGGCCCGGCCCCGCCCCGCGGGCCCCTGCGCGAGCTCGGAGCCCGCCAGGACAGATCCGAACCAGGACGTCCCGTACTGCCCAGCCCGTCAGCCTAGGGTTAGCCAGGCTGGCCTTGCACCGTGCTGGGTGGAGACAGCGCTCTGGGACCCTTGAGTTACGGGGCGGGGTGGCAGGGCGGCGCCACGTGCCTGGCCGCTCTCGGCCCTGGCACTTTCCCCGGCGGCCTTGGCAGCGCGCCTTGCAGATAGATGCAGGGTTCCAGGGAAACCTCTGTCCCAGCGCTGGTTAGCCTGGCCCTACGCTCTTAATAGCTACTTGGAGGTTGGTGGGGGACTCAGTTCTCTGTGTTTACCCACCTTCCTTTCCAGAGCTATTTGAGGTCCCCCTTCTGGGCTTGGGCTTTCGCCCTCCCCAACTGTGGGATCTGTTGACCTGGGGAGGATGGTGGGGCTCAAGTCAGGTGTACACACAGAGGGTGGCATGACTTTGCTTTCCCCTCCCCTGAGGGCTTGGCTCAGGCCAGTGAGCAGAACATACCATCAGTCAATCCTCTACTGGTGGGAGTTCTGTGCGTGACACCTGGCCTCCCTTGGTCCCACCCTCACCTCCCTAGCCTGTCCCATGACTTGTCCCTGCTCAGCAGAAATTGTGGACTGGGTCATGTGGGGACACCAGGAAAGTTAAGGGGCACCATCCTGTTACAGAGTCAGCCATGGTCATGGCCTTGGGTCTGGGATAGAGCTAGAATGGCCAGACTGGAGAAAGTCATTAACACACTGTGTGAACTTGAGTCCACTTCCTTCCCTCTCTGGGCCTCAGCTTTCTCATCGGTCCATGAGTTGCACTAAATCAGTGTTTCTTCTTTTTTTTAATTTAACAAATTAATTTTATTTTCCAATGACAGTTGACATACAGTCTTAGTTTCAGGTGTACAACATAGTGATTAGACATGACGAATATATATATGTATGCCTTACGAAGCAGATCAGTGTTTCTTAAACACTCATCCTGTGGCTTATTAAAAGGTGTCGCACGATAAAGGGGTTCCATAAGCAACTAAGTTGGAAAACCCTGGGGTTAAAGTGGAAATTTCTCTTTGAGGGCGCTCTGGGAGTCTTTTAGATGCTAAAGTGCCTTGGGAGTCCGCCGGAGCAGGTTAAGCATCTCCCACAGTGCTCAGCCTAAGCACTTTTTCTGTGGTGTCTCAGGGGGCTGGAGTTCCTGGAGCTCACTGTGGGGCCGGCCGGGCTGCACACTTCCAAGTTTTCTAGGCGGGGCTGGGAAGGGAGTGCCCTGGGCGGGGGCCGGGGTCTCCCCTGCTCACTGGTGCTGTCCTCTTCCCTCAGTTGCCCAACATGTTTGGGAATCTGCGCTCCACTATCATGGCCCTCATGATTGGCTCCTATGCCTCTTCTGCCATCACGTTTCCGGGAATCAAGGTATGGAGCTGCCCCGGGGGGACACTGAGGTCACTGGGTTTTCTTTTGCCTTGACTCAAGGCCTGGGTGGGACTGGGTAGCTAGTGTCCGGTAACTCAATTCCTGCCACTGGGAGGTCAGTCCCCACTACTTCTGGGGGTGGGGGGCACTGAGGCATCATGGGAAGAGTCAGCTGCTGCTGACCAGTGGGCCTGATTTCTCTTCTCTCCTCCTTCTTTTACCGTGGCAACCCCCACCCCTGCCCCAGTCCAGGCCTGCATCCTCTCTCCTGGGCCAGAGCAGGCTTTCTCAGCTGGTCTCCTTGCCTCTGTCTTTCCCCTCTCCCAGCTGTCATTCACATGACTTCCAGAATGATCTTAGAGGACTTGCTCACATACCCGCGTTGCCTGCAGAATCAAGTCCATCCTCTTCTCATGCATTCAGGGCCCTGGTTCTCTGGCTTCACCCCACCTTTCTGGCCACATCTCCTTCCCCTGCCCTGGAGAAGCTGGGTGACTTGGGTCCAAGGTCAGAAAGCTAGTCCACAGCAGGCCAGATGCTAGACAGGTCTGTGTCACAGTCTGCCCCTCACATTCCGCCTTGGATAGTTAGTTGGCAGGGACTTGCTCAGAGTCCACGCAGGAGTTTGAGAGTGTATCGGTGGGGTGGTCAGGTAGCGGCAGGCACGGAAGGTGGCGGGCGGTTCTCCCTTCTCTTCAACTAAGGCAACTAAGTGGGGCTCGGAGCCTTACTCGTCTGGGGGTATGGTCCCTTGAAGCTGTCTTGCCCCCAGGGAAGAAAGAGCCCCAAGTCCCAAGGAGCCCCAGGAGGAGCCATTTTCCTGGGTAGCACTGGAGCTCTGAGCAGTAGCCTGAGGGGAGGGCAGACGTTAGTCATCCCAGGCAGAGGGTGGCAGAGAGGACAAGAGAAGTGACACCGTCTCACATAGCTGCTGCCGCATTGACAAAGCGTCCTGATCCATTCAGAACCTGCTTGTCCTGGGTTAGGAGGCCTTGAGCTGAGCGATGCCCACATCCCCGCCCCGCTCCGTGTCGCACCTGTGGGAGGTGAGATAAGGCTTGTCAGCTTGGGTTTGTCTTTCCCCTGGGGAGCCAGCCAGGAAGGGGCAAGGTAAACACGGTTGGGCCTGGCAAACCCAGAGCCTTAATTCTCCTCTTCTGTACATAAAATGAAATGATAGTTGTGTGTAAAAGCAAACGTGCATGGAGTCGTAGGCAAAGTTGTGTGTGTGTTTTAAGGTAAGAATTGAGCTTGCCAAGACATTTTGACCTTGTGGCCAGCAACTTCAGCACCTTGTGGGAACGAATCCACCCCACTTTAGGTGAACAAGGAAGAAGATGGGGGGCTTCCAGGTCTGGCTCTTACTTTCTGGACTTGGTTTTCTTATCTGCAAATTGGATGCAGGAATGGGGCAGAAGACACTTTCCCTAAGACCTCTGAGGCCTGGGTTCTACCTCTGGCTGCAAGAGGTGGGTCTGGGGCTGGATGGCCTCCCCCATGGACTGGCCCTCTCCTCCCACAGCTGATCTATGATGCTGGTGTGTCCTTCGTGATCATCATGTTCACCTGGTCGGGTCTGGCCTGTCTCATCTTTCTGAACTGTGCCCTCAACTGGCCCAGCGAGTCCTTTCCCTCTCCTGAGGAAGGCAGATACATGTGAGTGGCTCTAGGGGGGGCCCTAGGGTGGGAGGGGGACCCCCAGGTGCAGAGGAGAGGCCAGGGTTGTGGTGATGTGATGGACAGAATCAGCTTTGGAGTCATAGAGACCTGGATTTGCAGCTCAGCTGAGCTCTCTGACCTCTGCCTTCTCTTTCATACCGGGGCCTGATCCTACCCACCCATGGGCGTTGGAAATAGACCTGGTGTGGCACAGATGGTCAAAACTCAGTGACAGTTATCATTACTACTCTTTGTGGGTTTAGAGGACGGGATTCAGAGTAGGAGGGACCCCAGCAATAGTGCCATGTGCCATGTGGACCTGGAAGAAGAACACAAAGGAATCAAATACCCTACACTTTGGGGATGGCCAACTTTTCCCAACCCCCTGTCAGTTCACCAGGGGATGTGTGTGTGAGTGTGAGTGTGTGTGTGTGTGTGTGTGTGTGTGAGAGAGAGAGAGAGAGGGGGAGAGAGAAAGAGGCAGAGAGAGACAGAGGCAGAGATGCGGGTGCCCATCTAACAGCTGGTATTTGTTAAGTGTCTCCTGTATGCCAGGCACTGCTTAGCCCTTGTGTAATTCTCAAACAGCCCGATGACGTGGGTTCTGTTACCTGCATTAATAATACAGGTGCAGGGAACAAAGTGACTTTGCTAAGGTCATAGCATTGAAAGCGGGGTGAATCTGAGGTTGGAACCAGGCTCTCTGACTCCAGTCTACGTTCACAATGCTGCTTCTATGGCTACCGCCCCAGTGGAAGACAACTTGGCCACTCTACTTACTGGGCGCTGAGCTGGTCCCTGGGCCGGGCCCTGAGGGACCCAGACGTGAGCCCTGCACTAGGGAACTTATCAGTGGGCGTGTCAGAGTTGGGGCACCCCTGGGATGACTGGGACAGCCCCCTAGAGGCGGCTGTTGAGGGGTGGAGGCGCTGTAGGGCTGGTTCCCACTTGTTCCTGCCCAACTGCTGGCAGGAAGAAGATCAAGCTCACTGGGCTGGCCCTGGATCACAAGGTGACCGGTGACCGCTTCTACACCCACGTGACTGTCGTGGGCCAGCGGCTGAGCCAGAAGGCCCCCAGCATGGAAGGGGACGACATCTACCACTCCTCCCAGGACGTTCGTCGCACCTCGGAAAACCCTCGTGAGAGTGAGTGTCTGATCAGGGTGCGGGTTCTGGGGGACAGGGAAGGTGAGTCCTCACGCCTAGTGGGCACTCATGCCCAAGGGCTCCTCTCTTCCTCTTCAGTTCTCGTGATGTAGGTGGGCCACCCCAATTTACAGAAAGAAGGGAATCAGAGCTCAGGAAGCTCTGGGAAGTTCAGATTCAGGAGTACTCTGCTGGATTCCTGGGGTGAGGGAGGGAGGAGCTTCCAGGTGGGGCAGGGTCTCCAGGCCTGTGGTTCCCCCAGGTCAGCACTAGCCTCTTCCATCAGGTACGTGCTGCCCCGCGGAGCCAGCCTGTAAGCTGGGCCTCCCGCTGCCTGGCTAGCTGGCGCCCCCTGCTGGCCGCAGGGAGAGCCGCAACCCGTCTACTGCCGGGCCCACTTCTTGAGGTGTCAACTCAGATTCCTGAAAGAGCACTGGTCTTGGAGTCAGGAGACTGGGGTTTGAGTCCCGCTCCCCAGTTACAGGCCATGTGACTTGGGTAGATCACTTAACCCGGCTCTCCTCATCCCTTAAACTAGCACTAATGACTCCCACCTCACAGGGAAGTTAGTTGTGAGGATTGAATGAAGCCGTGAACGCGGAAGCTCTTTGTGAACTGCAATTGTGAGGGCCTTATCCCCACTGCTGGTCCTTCCACGGACGGCTTATGGGCGTGAGCTGAGGCCGGCTGACCCGTGGCTTCTGGCCCCATGAGCTTGGGCAAGTCACTGAACTGCCCGAAGACAGTTTCCCCATCTGTATAATGTGGTAAAGATAGGGGTGTGGTACGCTTAGATTAAATGGATAATTTGTGTCAAGTGTGTTGCACATAGTAAGGGCTTAATAAATAGTAGCTAGAGTTATTACCATACCAAGCAAGGGTTTACATCCGGAAGTCACCGGAAAATATTCTGCTGAGACAGTTACAGAGCTGGGCAAGAACTTGGGGACCAGTAAGTCTGAACCCTTGGTTTTGAAGAAACCAATCTTTCTCCAGAGTCACATAGAACTGCGTCAACAGTTGAGACATTCAGAGGGAAATAGAAGCTCTGGGGTTCAGTGGCTCCCCTTGCTGTCTCCCCAGAGTCTGTCCCCTTCCGCAAGAGCCTCTGCTCCCCCATTTTCCTGTGGAGCCTGCTCACCATGGCCATAACCCAGCTGCGGGTCATCTTCTACATGGCTGCCATGAACAAGATGCTGGAGTACTTGGTGACCGGTGGCCAGAAGCATGGTGAGGTGCTGCGGAGCCCACTGGGGAGCACAGGAGGGTCACCCTGGCTGAGCCCCTCTCACTCTGGCTTCTCCCCCTGCCACCCCAACAGAGATTGTTGATCTGAGACAAAAGGCAGCAGACACAGGTAGGGGGATGAAAACTGGGGTCCCCACCCACACCCACCCCGCCACCACCTGTTTTGAAGGAACCCTGGACCCACCCTGGGCATTTGGGGGATCTAAGAACCTGGGGTCAGAGGAAGGCTACTTTGGCACTCCCTCCTCTCCACTGGAGATGGGTGGTGGTGCCCATGGGGCTGCTGATACCCCTGGCGCCAGCTCCTGACCCTTCTTCCCTTCCCACTCTGCCCAGTTGGGTTCTACTCCTCCATCTTTGGGGCCTTGCAGCTGCTGTGCCTGCTCACCTGCCCTCTCATTGGCTACATCATGGACTGGCGGATCAAGGACTGCGTGGACACCCCCACTGAGGGCATTGCCCTCGGAGATGTCAGGTGACCCGCATAGGGATGGTGACCCCAGTAGTCAGGCGGTGCTTCTCATTTTCTGCGTGCTTTCACATCTAGCATCTTATTTCATTCTCCCAAGAGCCCTAAAAGAGCAGAGGTACTCCCCCTTTTACAGATGAGGAAACTGAGGCTAAGGGGGAACATGACTTGCTTGGTAATTAGTATAGCTGACATCGAGGGCGGGCTGTGCACCTTGCATTGTCTTCTTTAGTCCTGCAACAGCTCTCTCAAGGTAGGCACCTTATCCTCAGTTCACAGATGAGGAAGCTGAGACACAGAAAGGTTGCGTAATTTACCCAAGGTCACACAGCTTTTAGCAGGCTCTAGAACCTATGTTAGAAAGGGTATACTAGTCTTAAAGCTAGGAAGAGATAGAGTTGGTATATTGACTGTCTATTGCTGTATACCAAATTACCCCCAAATGCAGCATCTTTTAAACAGCACAGGCTTATTATCCCATATAGTTTCTGCGAGTCAGGAATCTGGGAATGACTTAGCTGGGTGGTTCTGTCGGAGTTTGTTCAGGCTGCTCTAACCAAATACCACAGACCGGTGACTGATCAGCAGCAGAAATGTGTTTCTCACCATTGTGGAGGCTGGATGTCTGAGGTCAGGGTGCCAGCTTGGTTGGGTGAAGCCCTTCCTCTGGGTCCTATACTCCTTGCTGTTGTCTTCATGTGGCCGAAGGAGCTAGGGAGATCTGGGGGCGGGGGGCTCTTTCCTAAGGGCACTCCTCCCATGTTGAGGGGTCTGCCCTCCCGACCTGATCACCTCCCAAAGGCCCCATCCCCTACCATCACACTGGGCATGAGGACTTGGACGTAGGAATTTGGTGGGGTGGGCTGGGGGACATGACCGTGCAGGCCATGACAGGGCCCCTCCTGAGGCTGCAGTCATCTGAAGTGCTGACCGGGGAGGGAGGTGTGCTTCTCAGCTCATCCATGTGGATGCTGGTGGGAGGTTTGCTTCCTCCCCACGTCGGCTGCTCACGATGCAGCTGGCTTCTCCCAGAGCCAGAGCTAAGGGGGGGAGATGGAGACAGAAGCTGTAGGGTCTTCCAGAGCGTAGTCTCCGAAGTGGCACACCGTCACTTGTCACTTGTCATGAAGGTGTGCAGGGGGACTCCGTGGGGTGTGAATACCAGGAGGCGGGGTCGTCGGGGGTGACTTTCTTGGCTGGAGACCACTGTTGGGTCTTGAACTGAGGTCTTCTGGCCGCTGGGCTCTTTGTGTGTTAATCCATTGTCTCCGTTCGTCCTGAGAGGCTGGGAGGGAGAGACTAGGAGAGGTGGCGTCTGAGGAACAACGTGGTGGCTTCCCGGCCCCACAGTGGTGCCCCGACCCCAGCACCCGCCTTCCTCTGCCCTTTGCTCCAAGCGGTAAGGGGCCATTAGCAGGGCCCTTCTGTCTGGGATGGCAGCCTGCCCTCCTCCCAGCCTCCTGACCTCTCCCCTGGGCCAGACTCGGAGTCCTCGGCCTTGCCACAGAGAGGGACTTGCTGGGCAGTGACGTTTGTCCAGGCTGGCGGGCAGAGCCAATTTCCTGGGGCTTCCGGTGAGAGGCGGCGTGAGAGCCCCCCATTCTCCACTTTGCTTCCCACCCTCGTGTCTCAGACTTCAGTGCGCATGTGAAATGCAGGGCCCGGCACGGGGAAGGCGCCTGTCTCATGAGCTGGCCGTGCATCTTTTCTCACGGAATCACGCGCACGTCACCCCGTCACATAGCAGCTCATGCTCAAGCACACTTGAGGTGACACTTCAGGAGAAAGGTTTAAATGGCTGTCCGTCTCTTGGGAGACGTGCCCGTACAGGGTCCGGCATTAACACCCGGGGCGAAGCCTTGGAATCTGCATTTTTAAGGCAGGCCCCGGGGATGTCGGGGTAGGCGAGGGGGAGCCTCCCGTTGAGAACAGGCGGGGAAACGACGTTCTCCCTTTCCTGCTGCCCTGATGGCAGCGACCCAGCAGGACAGGGAGCGGCCGGGCTGAGAACCAGGGAGCTGCTGCGACATCGAGGCAGCAGCCAGTGACCGTCTGTTCTCCTCAGGGACGGGGTGGCCACCAAGTCCGTCAGGCCGCGCTACCGCAAGGTCCAGAAGCTCACCAACGCCATCAACGCCTTCACCCTGACCAACCTGCTGCTTGTGGCTTTTGGTGTCACCTGCCTCATCAACAACTTACACCTCCAGGTACCCCGTCTGTGCTCTCTGCTCCTCCGGAGGTTCCCCTGGCGCCTGCCATCCAGGAAACGGGGTCCTTGTCTATTTTCTGGGTTTTCTGGGCAGCGTTTCCTGTAGGTTGGGCAGTGGGAGGGTCGGCGTGTGCAGAGGGGCTCGGAGGCGCCTTTTCTCCCTGCACCTCACCTGCCCTCCGCCCTGCCTCCGCTCCCCCCCGAACCTCATCACCCCCTCTCTCTTTGGTTTCAGTTTGCGACTTTTGTCCTGCACACCGTGGTCCGAGGATTCTACCACTCGGCCTGCGGAGGCCTCTACGCCGCAGTGTGAGTCAGCCTGGGCTGAACCGTCTTCCTGAGCTGCCCCCACCACTACGGGACCCCAGAGCAGAGTCAGCAGGGCCCCAGACACCCCCTGAGGTGCCCCTCCCACCCTCGTAGGCGAGTCCCCCCAGCCTCCCTGCGGGGGGAGTCTCAGGATGGGGAGGATGGAGACGGTGGGCGGGGGGTCTCGCAGGCCATCTGGTCCGCTGCTCTCCCCGAGCCCCTCTAATGATGGGGCACTCATTTCCTCAGAGGAAGCTGAGATGCTTGGTTTGATGACACTTTGGCCCGTGTTGGCTCTGTGGAATGGCTCCCAAAGGGGCCTCCCCCCGTGTCGGCACTGTAGAAATTTCCAGATAGCTATGTGCCTGCTTTGTGTTGAACGGCCCCCAGTTCCCTCTCTCCATTCCCCTCTGGTGCCCCCCGCCACGTGACTCTCCCTCGTGTGTGTGTTGGAGCAATTTAGGATATTGCAGCAGTGGTGACAAAACCATAACCGTTATTGAGGACTTAACTCCGTGGCAGGCCCAGTGAGAGACACTCGAGCAGCACGCCTCTGCACCGCTCGGTAGCCTTGTTAGCTCGGGCTGACCGGTGGGGTCATCCCTCACGCCCCTCCTCGCCCCGCACCACGTCCAGCCCCGCAGCGACCCCGCCGGCTGTGAGCGCACTCCACGTGGCCCAAGTGCACCCCTTCCTGTGGCCGCCACCCCGCCACCCCCGGCCTGCGTTGCTGCAGCCACCGCTGCACGGTCTCCCCTCGGCTGTCCTCGGGCTATTTTTATCTCAGCAGCTAGACACACCTGCTAGGACATAAGTCTCCCCGTGGCACTCCACGGTTTCCCGTCTGTCTCACTCAGAGGAAAAGCCAAAGGTTCTGTCATGACTTAAAAGGCCCTGGGGCCTCTCTGCCCTCTTTCTTCCCGTCCCCACCTCGCCCGCCTCCCCCCCACAGCCCACCTCAGAGCCTCAGAGACCCCGAGCACGTGCTCTGCTTGGAGCCTGTGTGTTTGCTGTTCCCTCTCCCTAGAGCGCTCTTCCTCCAGCCGTTCGCAAGGCTCACCGCGGCCTCACCTCCGCCAGGTCTTCACCCAGCTGGCCTCTGCTCAGGGCGGCCTCCCCTGGCCATCCCGTCTACGACTGCAACCCCCCGACACCCGCACCCCCTTTCTCTGACGCACTAGGCCTTTATCTTGCTTGTTGGGTGACGACCACCTGCCCCACCAGTGCGCCTCCTCCACGCAGTCAGGAAGCCTCGTGGGGTTCACAGCTGAATCTCCACGCACCCAGGCTGGCACCTGGCACGCAGTAGGAGCTCAACCAATATTTGTTAAAAGGACAAACCAAGAGTCTCATGCGGTTAGTTGGGGTGATCCTGTTTTTAGTGGAGGATGTGAGGCTCTGAGAGGGTGAGCGACTTGTCATTCCCACATAGACAGGAGGCGTCAGAAGCCGGTTTGGGGGCCCTGAAGTCCTGGCATGTGCACCCTCTAGGCCAGGGCCCAAGGAGCGCGCGCCCAGAGCCGGAAACGCTTCGGCCTTACCCTGCCTGGCTGTCATGGAGCGGTGTCCACGGAGGGTGCGGGGCGGGGGGTGCCGGGCAGGAGGCCCTCACGCCCCTCACGCTCGGCCCCCCTCTCATCGACAGGTTCCCGTCCAACCACTTCGGGACCCTGACGGGCCTGCAGTCCCTCATCAGTGCTGTGTTTGCCCTGATCCAGCAGCCGCTCTTCATGGCCATGGTGGGACCCCTGAAAGGAGATCCCTTCTGGGTGAGAACCGGGCGGTGTCATGAGGGGAGCAGGAGCCCCTTTCCCAGGTGCAGCCCAGGAGTCTGAGGCGGGGGACAGGGCTTGTTTGTGACAGAATCCCTCACCCCTCTCATCTCAGCCAGGAGGTACCTTGGAAGTCTCTAATCCGGGGGTTCCCAAGCTGGCTGCCTGCTGGAACCCCTCGGAGAGTCAAGTACACACATTCTCCAGCCTTCTGGATCAGGGTCTCTTGGCCAGGCCCAGGAGTCTGTTTGTCATAAGCTCCCAGGGCACATGTAAAGTGGCCCAGTCCTGATCTGATTAGTTCCACCAAGTGCGGGGACCCTCTCCAGTACCCCTGAGAAGGAGCTCCTACAACCCCCCCCCCCCATCCCCCGTCCCCACAGTGAGGGCACCTCTCCTGCAGGGGGCAGCAGCCAGCTGTGCCCTCAGGAAGGCCTTTCCTTACACTGAACACACATCGCCTCCAGAAAGCTGATCTCTCTGTCCCCGGGGCCACCCCACCCCAAACCCTTCTCCCCCCAGAACAATGATGATGACTAAGTGACAGCTCCCGTTCAGTAGGTGCTAAACACGCCTTGTACTTTTTCTCCAATGACAGTTGACATTCAGTTTTACTTTATATTAGTTTCCGGTGCAGTGCAGTGGTTAGACATTTACATCATTTATGCCGTGATCTCCCCAGTTAGTCTGGTACCCACCTGGCACCACACCCCGTTGTTACAGTATCGTTGACTGTATTCCCTGTGCTGCACTCGACAGCCCCGTGACTATTTTGTAACTACCCATTTGTACTTAATCACTTCACCTTCCTCACCGGCTCCCCAACCCCCCTGCCATCAGTTTGTTCTGTCTGTCTGTTTCTGTTTTGTTCGTTTATTTTGTTCTTTAGATTCCACATGTAAGTGAGATCATCTGGTATTTGTTTTTCTCTGTCTGACTTATTGCACTCAGCATAATACCCTCCAGGCCCATCCATGTTGTTGCAGATGGCAAGATTTCTTTCTTTTTTATGGCCGAGCAGTACTCCCTTAGACCTATGTACCACACTTCTTCATCCCGTCATCTATCGATGGGCACTTAGGTGGCTATTGTGAATAGTGCTGCAGTCAACATAAGGGCACATAAATCTTTTCGAATTAGTGTTTTGGATTTCTTCAGATAAATACCCAGAAATGGGATTGCTGGGTCCTAAGATAGTTCTATTTTTAATTTTCTGAGAACCTCCAGACTGTTTTCATAGTGGCTGCACCAATTTGCAAACCCACCAACAGTGCACAAGGGCTCCTTTTCTCCGCGTCCTTGCCAACACTTGTTTGTTGATTTATTGATGATGGCCATTCTGACAGGTGTGAGGTGGTATCTCACTGTGGTTTTAATTTGCATTTCTCTGAGGACTGGTGACATTGAGCATCTTTTCATGTCTATTGGCCATCTGTATGTTCTCGTTGGAGAAATGTCTATTCACTTCCTCCGCCCATTTTCTAATTAGATTGTTTGTTTTTTTTGGCATGGGGCTGTATCAGTTCTTTATAAATTTTGGATATTAACCCCTTATCACATGGGTATCCAAGCTTTTGGTTTCCCTGGGCTACATTGGAAGAAGAAGAATTACCTCGGGTCACCCGTAAAATACACTAATGATAGCTGATGGGCTAAAAAGAAGTTTGCAAAAAAAAAAAATCTCATGTTTTAAGACAGTTGATGTATTTGTGTTGGGTTGCATCCAAAGCCGTCCTGGGCTGCAGGTTGGACACACTTGCCTTATCAAGTGGATCGTTGGCAAATGACACCGTGTACTTTTATCACTTAGTTTTGTCACAGCGGTGCTGAGAGGAGGCACTTAGAGTCAAGACGACTGTGCTCAGAGTCACAGGGCGAGTCATGCAGAGCGGGGCGTAGACTGAGTGCTAGCCCACAGGAAGCCGCTGTGCTGGGCTGCCCAGGCCTTCTGGCCTTCCGGCTGTGCATCCAGCTCCTTTAGCTGCCGGGGAGCCTCTTCTCACCACCTCACGGGACCCCACTGTTGGCATCCTCAGAGGTCCAGGGTCCCAGCCTGGAAGGTCCCATTTCAGGAGCAGCCTGGCCGGCCTACCTTCCCCGTATCTACCTGCAGGGCACCAGGTTGTGGTGCACTGGCATTAGCCAGGGTTCACACCAGACGGGCACTTTCCATGGCTGCTCAGCACTAAATGAGGTCCCGCTGAGACAGCGATGGAGCACAATCAGTTCTAGCTCTATTTATTGTTCTGGGCCAGGACCTGGAGCACAACAGCTGCCTTCTCCCTGCTGGAGGCTATAGCGGGGGAGATGGCAGAGAACGACAACGGGAGCCTGCCTGATTCTCTCTCTCTCTTTGCCCTAAAGGTGAATCTGGGCCTCCTAATCTTCTCGTTCCTGGGATTCCTGCTACCTTCCTACCTCTTCTACTACCGAGCCCGGGTCCAGAGGCAGCACGCCACCGACTGGGAGGCCCCACTGAAGGCACCTGGCAGCTCAGACCTCTGAAGGCGAGGGGCCTGGATGACGGGTGGCTAAGGCCTGAGCAACCAAAGGGAATGCCTCCGAAGGCACAGAGCCACAGGCCATGGATTCATAAATACGAAGAGAAGTTCTATTTTTGTAGGGATTTGCTAAAAGGGAAAAAATAGCCTAAAACATACCCCCCTCCGCCATGCAATGTGCCCTTGACTGGAGACAGCCCCTGTACTAAAAGGATGGGGCCTTTTCCTTCTCTGATTGGAGGAGAGCAGGGTGTGGGGCTGCCCTTTCTCTGGGCCTTTGTCCTAGGGGCCTGCCTCCTGGTGCCTCCTGGGGACTTGTGGTCAGCAAACTGGCTACTGCTAGGGTCCCAGTGATGCCCGGAGTGTGCATATGTGTATGTGCATACACGTGTGTGCACACGTGTGTGTGTGTGTGTGTGTGTGTGAAACAACCTGCCCCTCAGAGGAAAGGGGTCTGGGGTGCTGGCTGTGTCCTGGACAGCCTGCAGTTAGGTAAGCCCCTCCCAGGGGCTGGAGGGCGGGTTCCCTCCCTGGTGCTGCTTTTTGCAGATCTTAGAGGAAATAAAAAGGGAAGTGAGAGACTGGCTGATGGGTGCCTGTGTCTTGGGGGGCTGTCTTTCCACACCCTCACCCTTCTTCCTGGCTGGCTCACCTCCCTGTCCTCAGCATGCCTGCCCTCTGCTCCTGCCCCTCACTTCCCAGGGCTTGGGGCCATCCGGGAGGCTGGCCTTTTTCCATACGGGTGATCATAGCAGGATGCTTTAGAAAGAATGGATGACTCGCAAGCTTTCCTACCAAACCATCTCTGGGGGCCTGTTGAAGTAACTTTTATAGTCTCCTGTTTTATGTCAAAGTGTCATGCAAAACTTGAGCTTCACTTTATATATTTATATTTACTTTTAACATTAAAGTGAGTCTTGAAAATTACCTGCATCAAGGGAAGACACCGTTTTTGAGGAAAAGGGATGTTCCAGGAAGATATGCCTTATTCATCCCGCTCCTACAGCTGTTTGGGCCGCTGGGACACCCACTTAGAGCCAGCTTGTCTAACCTGTGGCCCAGGGTGGCTTTGAATGTGGTCCAACAGAAATTCGTGAACTTTCTTATGAAAATACATTATGAAAATTATGCATGGATTTTTTTTTTTTTTTTTTTTTTTAGCTCATCAGCTCTGGTTAGTGATAGTGGATTTTATGTGTGCCCAAGACAATTCTTCCAATGTGGCTCAGAGAAGCCGAAAGGTTGTACAGCCCTGCCTTAGAGGCTAGAATAAGTCACGGATTAGAGGGGTGGGGTAGGAAGGGGCACTAACATTTGTTGAGGATCTGCCTGTGCTCCACTGGTATCTCATTTCATCCCCATTACAGTCCAGGAAGTCCTTAACATCATGCTGAAAGGTTAGGGCACAAGACCAAGGACACACAGCTTGCAGGCTGTGGGGCTGAACTCTGTTGGACCTTGGGCAGTCTGACTGCTGAGTCCCAATCACAGGTGTGCCAGGGCAATCGGAGAAGGGAGAGCCCAAGTTTCTCAGCCTAGCTCTCACCGCCCTCTCAGGACTGAGAGTTACCCCAAAATCTTGTGGAGAACCCCCAAAGGTTAGTGCTAGAAGGCAGTATTGCAGAAAAGCATTCCTTGGTCTCACACTCTTGAAGTTAATGAAAAAGATTGACCCACCCATTTTACAGATGAGAAAACATGTCCAGAGGGGTCTGGAGACTTGGCAAAGTGATAGCAGATTGAGCCCCAGTTTCCTGGTTTTCACCACTGCGCCCCGTTCACAAAATACAGAATCGGAATGCGACAGCACCTGCCACCTGTTGGGTTGGGTGGGTCCCCAGAGGGCCTGCCCCAGTGTCACTGTGCTCTCTGTCCCGGACCTTGGCTTGCCGACCCCTGGTGGAGGCTGACCGCGAGTCCTAAGTGCAGGGCGATGAAGGGGAGTGCGGTCCCGCGGGATCGAGGTGCGGGCGCCGGGAAGCCGGGCAAGTGCGCCGGGCACGCGGTGTGCCCAGCAGGCGGCGCTGCGTGGCCGCAGCTGGGAGCGGGGTGGGGTGGGGGGTGGGAGGGGGCGGCGAGCCAGGAAGGGGACCCCCACCCCCCTGCATGTAACCCCCACCGGGAGTCAGCCCCACCTCCCGGGGCTCGACTTCTAGCCCCCTACACCGGCTGTTCTGCCCTCTGAGATGTCCCCACGCCCTGCACCCCCCTTTCAGGCGGTACCTCCAGCCCCACAGACCCACCCTTGCGATGGAAGGAGGGGACCTCGGCGCTGGCCCCTGCCGGGCCGGGGCTTGGGGCCGGGTGGGTGATGTAGGCAGAAACCTCGGGCTCCTGGGGGAGGGTGTCTCCTCACCCCCCCCCCACTCGGGGTGGGGAGCGTGGGGAGGGGGCTGGGCAGGGGCGGAAGCGAGCTGGAGCCGTGTTTGTCGCGGCGCCGCCGAGTGGAACAGATGGCTGGGGAGAGGAGAGGGTACGTGGCGAGAGGAGGAGGGGTGCGGGGGCCGCGGATGAGGAACCAAGAATTTCGACGCCCCGAATCTCCCAGGAGAAGCCCCCCTCCCCATCTCATCCCAGAAAGGAGACGGGGGAGGCAGCGCCGGCGTTTTCCCGGAGAGCCCTGGCCTATGGCTTGCGACAGACCCCGGACAGACCCCGCACCACAGTCGCCCGCCCCAGGGCGTGCCCCTCAACCCCTAGGACCCGCGGCGCGGGCCGGGCCGGTGGGGTCAAGGCCGCAGGGAGCGGCCGGGGTCGCGTGGGTTAATGGGGCCGGACTCGGAGGGGCGAGGGGGCGGCAGGAAGAGGGCTCCTCAGCTTGGAGCGTGTGCAGGGATCGTAAATAGCTGTGGGGTAACGTGTTAATTGGAACTTTATTCAGATGAGCTGGGACCGGGGTTGCGGGGAGAGGGAGGGAGGTCAGACTGGGCTGGACCTGAGCCAGGTCCGGGGGGAGGGCTGCAGGCCCCTGGCTGGAGACTGGCGGGTGTGTATCCATTTTTCTGTGCGTTGAAACTCCAGAGAAGGCTGCTGGTCCCAGAAAGGGGTGTGGGGCTCTTGCAGGGTCTCCACAGTCTACGACCAGAAGTTCAGGCTCTCAGATGGCCACGAGGACGGGGCTGCACCCTGCAAGTGTCTGTTTCCTTTCTGGCTGCTTACCCTGGTGTCACATTCGCTGTGTTCCCCACTCCCCATCTGTCTCCTCCATCCTCTATTCCCCATCCCTGGCATCACCCTCTCCATGCAGGAGTATTGTCTATAACGTCCACCAAGTGTGCATTGGGGTGTCTAACATTTCTCCTTTTGCTTCCTCCTGTCTGCCCCCCTCCCCCCCCCCCGTCCCCGCCCCATCCCCTATGGACAACCCACCTTTGAGGAGATGTTTCTCCACCTTTCTCGTGCTTTGTAAACTCACCCCACTTGTTAAAATGCAGATTCCAGGACCCCCAAAGAGATCTGATTGTGCAGGTCTAAGGGACGCACCTGTCAGATGTAAGAGGCTCTCTGTTTTGGAAACACGGTGCAGGGAATTGGTGGGCCGGAAAGACTGGGCAGGCTTCCTTCATCAGCCCCCCACTCCCAGCCCTTCCTCCGTGCTCCTGACCTCTGCTCAGTGTGGCCATCTCCGCTTCCCCTATGATAGAACCAGGGGTTCAGGAGGTGCCAGGAAGGAGGGAAGGAAGGGAGGAAGGGAGGAAGGAGAAGGAGCGAGCTAGCCAGCAAGTGAGTCTGCCCCCTAGCTCTTCTCTCTCTGAGCAGGGTCTGACCCTTCCTCTCTCTGCTGCCTGCTCCCTTCCTTTGCTTCCCTTCCTCACCCTTCAAAGTTTCTAGCAAGGCCAAAGGATCTTGGGGTGAGCAGTTCGGATCTTAGCAGGTAATGGTCAAGCCAACCTCCAAAAGAAAGAGGCAGAGGCACCTCTGGGTTTGGAAGAAAACAGGAGGGAGGCAGGAGTTGAGGAAAGATAATGGCAATCATGTTGGTCGCCTTTCCGTGGGCCATGCACGTAACTTTCCACAACAACTCAATTTAGACAGTCACCACTGCCCCCAGGTTACAAATGGAAAACAAAAAAGTAAAACACAAGCGATGTTCAGAGAGGTTAAGGAACTTGCCCAAGGTCACACAGTAAGTGGGAGAATAACTAGGTCATTCACCCTGCTGCTTGCTTCCCCAGAAGCATTTCTCCTGTGGCCACTAGGTAGCTGTCCCAGACCTGCCCTCCCTGCCCCACCCCCAGGGACTATGAGGGTGGGGCAGGGCATCCTGCTTGAAGATGAAAGGAGATGCTCAGGTTTCGGAACATCTGACAGGTCTGGCTGGAAGCATTAAAAATTCATGTAGAAACTTGACCCCAGCTGGACCGTGGGCCTGCCACCTGCACTGTCCCTGGCCTGTGACCTCTCAGAGCCTGGTGGGCAGTATCCTGGGAGCCCTACGTCTTTGTATTTCATAGGACAGGGGTTCTCTCATGGGTTAGGGAGCTAAAAGCAAGAGCCAGCAGCTCAGAAATCAGTGCTGAGAATCCTCCCCCCACGCCTAGCGTAAGGACCTTAGAGGCTTACGGGTTTATAATCCGTGTCATCTGGCGTCCTTCTATTTCTCTCCCCAGATAATCTGTGCTCACTTTCCGTTTAGGACGGAAGCCTGGTTGTGATTCCCAAGGTGGCCAGTTGGGGGCAGCCATCGCTTGGAGGCAGCCCTAGCTCGAGTCTCTACTGCAGCTTTGAAGGACAAAGAATCCCCCCTGATGAGGTCACAGAGATGCAGTTTTGGCCTTGGGGGAAGGGCCCTGGGGTCTGTCATCCGAGGAGAGGGTTCCTAGTTTGGGGGCTACTGAGGGAGAGTTCAAGGTAAGTTATAGGGTTCAAAAGCATACTGACTGAGGGCCAGTGCAATACAACCTTTCTAGGGGAAGTTGAGGTTGGAGATGAGGCCCTGAGAGAAAGAGCTAGAAAGGCCATTGGTACTAGACTCTGAAGGATCTTTCATGCTTTGCTAAGGTGTTTTATCTCTAACCTTGTAGGCAATAGGGAGCCATGGAAGGTTCTTGAGTAACATAATGGCATAAGGCAAATTTTGGTCAGCCTGAAGCTGGGCACCGTCGGTGGGCTGGGTGGGAGGGAGAGACCAAATGTAGGAAAGCCGGAGAGGAGGTTATTGCTTTTTCGTCTGTATTCTGGGTGTGAGGTAATGAGATGGAGCAGGCAGGTGGCACGGGGACGGAAAGAAGGGATAGATTGGGGCTGGGAGCCCGGCCAGGCAAGTGAGTAGATACAGGAAACTAGACAGGGGTGGAGTTAACTGCATTTAGTCCTGGTGTCAGGCAGACGGGAGAATGCAGAGTGGGGGTACACCCACGGAATGCGGGAGGTGAAGGAGCGTCGTTTGTTTCCATGCTGGGCAGTCTTGGACAAGTCCCTTCTCCTCTCTGAGCCTCATTTTCCCCATCAGAGGATTGGTGGGGGTTGGACAGGCTGGCTCCAGGTTGTGCATCTGGGGGATTTGGAGAGGCTAGGCTGGGGTGTCTGTGCGTGTGAGATCTCTGGGGGTGGTCTGCGCGGGGATCCTGTTTGAGTTGCTGAGCCTGCATGTCAGTACTTGGGGTGCATCTGCCTGTTTGTGGGACCCGTGGGTGGTGGCGGGCCTGCATGCGCTCTGTAGCCCCGCTTTGTGGGAATGTGTGTGAGAGAGCGTGCAGCGTGGGTGTGCACGTGACGGGCGTCCGTGGGTCTGCAGGGCTGGCGGGGGCGGGGTGGGGTGGGGGACGCGTCATCCCCGTAGGCTTCTTCCCAAGGCTCCCGCACTCCTCTGGCTTGCACTGTTCTGAAATAGCATCCAGACCGAAGGCCCATGAATATTTCACAACGATAATTCTGTGACCTGGACAGCCTGCGGCTGATTTACCAGCACCCCCTCCTCCTGCCGGCCGGCAGCCCCTCCCCCGTCGGGGAGCGCCTGCCCGCCCACCCGCCCGGGTCCCTGGGCCCACCCGTTAGCCTCCTCACACGCGGCCCACACAGGCCCTGTGAGACCGCCGCCGCGGAGCTCCCGGTTCCTGACTGGTTGGCTGCTTTCACTGTCCCCCACCCACCCCACACCCTTACCCGGGGCCCCGGCCCCAGGCCTTAGATGTCAACTCTTCCCAGTCTGCCCCCTCTTCTCCCCTCCTGACTCGGTTGGCCCGAGTCCCAGCATCTCAGCATCCCTCCTCCATGAGTCTGGCATCCATGTCCCCTCTCCCAAGTTAGATTCTTAACCCTAAATAGATAAACCATCAAACACCTCCCCAGTTGCTTCTGTCTGATGCGGCTCGCCCCTAACTGTCCTTCTTAGCTCAGCCTCTTGCCTCTCCCCGGGCGCTCCTTCATCCACTGGAAAAGATGAAGCTTCTGAGCCCACTTCAAACCAGCAAGGCACCCCAACTTGGGACTCTTGTCAGTCTGGTCACACCAGCCCCTTGGGCTCTCCTCGGACCTGCCTAGACAACTGCTGCTCTGATTTGGTCCAGCCCTGATGTCTTCTGCTTCACAGGAGCCACGGCAAAGAGACCATTTGTCTTCAGGGTTGCTGCGTCCGGCTGTGCAGGTTGTACACTGCACACGGGTGCTCAGCAGAGGGGGCAAAGGTGAGCTGAGACCCAGCCTTCGGCTCAGCCTGTGGAGGTGTTTTGCTCTGGTGTGGAGCTGGTTCCCCTCGAGGAAGAGGTGCCTTTCTCAGATTTGCTCAAAGCCATGTCTGGGCTGGCTGTGACCATGGAGGGCTGTGTGGCTCCTCCTTGTTGGGAAAGGTGGGATTCTCTCTTCATTCCTGAAGGAGCAGGGCCTGGGAGGGAGCCATCAGCCAGGCTGGAGACCTTCCCCAGGCAAACGAGCAGCTCAGGTGCTGACAGCACCCATTTTGGCTGTCACATTGCACCCAGGCTGCCTGGGACTCCAAGGTCACAGCCCTCTTCCCCAGGTGGCAGCTCTGGTCGTGGGGGAGCGAGCAGTGCACACACACACACACACACACACACACACACATTTGGCTTCAGCAAGAAGTGCTTTGCTGGCACAGACTGGCTCCCCTTTCTCTAACCCTCCCGGGCCTGAAATCCTGATGGTTCTAAGCCCTCTTCCCACTTTTGAGGTCCTGACCCAACAAATCTTGCAGAAGATAAAATAATAGAATTTTTAATAAATTCTTTTTTCCCAAACAACTTCTGTTGATCTTCATCACACAGGGGCCACGGTGGAGAGGAAAGTTCTCTCCAGGCACCCTAAAAAGTGTCCAGGGTAGACGTAGGAGAAAAGTATTCCTCCAGTGTCGGGAGGTTGAGGGGGGCTAGGAGAAGCAGGGGCCTAGGGTCAGCCTGGCCGGACTGTGGCATCCATCCACAGGGCTTCTGGGCGGGGCTCCGCGCCCGGGGCTTCCGAAGGCTCTGCTGGTGGACGACGCTTTGCAGACAAGAGCTCCTCCGAGTCCACTGCGGGCACTGGGAGAAGGGGTGAGCGGCTGCCTGGGGTGCCCCACCCCAGCCTTGGGATGGGAACGAGTTGAAGGCCCGAAGTGGGGAGGACCGGCTGAACCACCAGACACGCCCTCTCGGTGCGGAAAGCCAGCAGCCCAGAAGGCAGGCGGGTGGCCTGGTCCCAGGGGTAAGAGAAAAAGGCGGCAGAAAGGCCGGGGGCGGGGCCTGGGGCTAGGGCGGGGTTGCGGGGCCAACCCGGCCTCTGCAGTCTCAGCACCGCAGTCAGAGGTGGTGGGGCGCCAGGAGCAGGAGGCAAAGCAGAGGGCTGGGGAGCCCCGCCGAGAGCGCGGGGCCGCGGGAGTCCGGGGGCGCCTGGCAGGCGGCGCCGGGGCACGTCTGCTCCCCGCGCTGGTCCTCGCCCCCGTAGCCCCCCCAGTAGTCGTCCTCAGTGGGCGCGTCCCCGCCCTGGCGCCCCCGCGGGTCTTCGGCGGGCAGGTCTCGGTAGAAGGTGGAGGGGTCGGCGGGGGGCGCCCCAGCCTCAGCCACTCCGTACAGGTGGTTGGAGGAGCTGTTGCCGCGGGCGCGGCTGCCGGGCCGCGTGGGCGCCGCGGGCGGGCAGGCCTGGAAGTCGGCCTCCCGGAGCGCGCGCAGGTCCCGGCCCTGGCGCTCCGGGGGCGTGGCGCAGGTCACGTCGGAGCTGGACACGCGCGCGCGCTGGAACCAGGCCCAGAGCGGCCGCGCGCGGCAGTCGCACGCCCAGGGGTTGGCGTTGAGCCGCAGGAACTCCAGCGCCGGCAGGTCGGCCAGCGCCTCGCCGGGCAGTGAGGCCAGGCTGTTGTTGAACAGGTAGAGGATGGTGAGGCGGCTGAGGCCGCGGAAGGCCGCGCGGTGCACGCCCTGCAGCCGGTTCCCGTGCAGCAGCAGCCGGTCTAGGCCGCCCAGGCCGCGGAACACGTGCTCTGTCAGCAGCCGCAGCCGGTTCCCGTGCAGGAAGAGGTGGCTCAGGTTGGCCAGGTCTGCGAACAGGTCATCCTGGGGGTGGGGGTGGGGGATGAAAGTAGTGGGGAGAAGAGAGTAGTCCTGAGACAGGTAAGGATTTCTCCCCCAGGGTCTGGGGGAGGGGGAGGAAGGGGAACACCGTGAAAGAATAGAAGAATTTGACCTTTAGATTTGGAGTCCTGGGTTTGAATCCCGCCTCCTCTAACCTGATTAGAAGTTCATGTGGGAAAAGCAATATGGTTGAGGTCAGTGGTGCATCAGAGTTTCTTGCAGATCCCTGAGAGCTGCCACCCGAACGTGTGATTCAGCAAGAGAGGACCCAGCATCTGCCTAACTTTACAAGTTCCAGGCGATGCTGACTCAGTTGGTCAGAGGACCACACTTGGAGAATGAGATGCTCTGGTCTGGTTAAGCATGCAAAGTGAGGAGCCCGACATGAAATCCTGATTTGTCATTAACGGACTGTGCCACCTTGAGTATCCTGTGACTCAGTCTGTTCATCTATAAAATGTGGAGATTAAATGAAGCGACGTGTTTTAAGGCGCTTAGCACGAGGGTGCCAGGGGGAAGGCATTCTCCCAGTGGGCCATTATCCTTAATGTGGGCCAGGCCAGTAATCACGCTAAGCCTGTTGCTGCATCCATAAAATGGAGATGTGTGTACCTTTTCACGGGTTTGTCCTGAGGATCAAAGATGATCTACGTACAGATCAGATGGTGAAGTGCTGGGTACAGTGCTTGGCACACCGGGATCCAGTCTGCTGACGAAGCCCATAGCCCCTGTGCCAATCCACCTTGCCTTCTTCCCAGCTGTGTCACTTTGGGCAAGTTACTGAGCCTCCTAGAGCCTCCGTTTCCTCAGTTTGTGTAACTCAGAGACCCCACCCACCCACCAAGCAGGCCGAGGGAGGGTTAGGTGACATCATGCTGTAAGACTACACAGTACCTGGTAGGCACTAGACCACTCATCAAGTGTTATTATGGCAATAGGGGCTCAGGTAGATAACGGATGTCCTTTTTGCTCTGACAGAAGAGCTCCCTGGGGTCCACAAGTTCTGCTACTAGGCTGGGGTATTAAGGGGACCAGATGTCAGCTCCACCAGCTCCTTCCCTCCCCCAGAGGCAAGAAGGCAGGGGAAGGAAGCCTGCTGCCCCATGTCCTGCATCACTGTCCCCCATAGAGGGGCTGTCCCACTTGTCTGGGACTGGGGAATCCCCACATCAGGCCATGCTAATGCTGGGAGGACCCTGAACTATGGTTCAGAATGAATGGGAGTGTGGGTGTGGGGCAGCAGGTATGCTCCATGGGTGGGAGGGACAGGGGCTGGAGTCTGCATTTTAATCAACTCACCAAAGTGTTGGTGATGGGAGTCAGTGCTAAGAGCTCCACTAACCCAACCCACTTTTTATAGAGGAGAACATGGAGACCAAGAGAGATGGAGGGCTAGCCAGTCGGGACTGGAGTCCCAGGACTGTCCTCTCTCAGTGATACAGGACATCATGGTGGCCAGCAGGCCCAGGAGGCCTGGTTCTTGGGGACATGAGCATCCTCTCTACTCAACCCAGTTCACCCTGGGGTCTGATTTCCTGACTGTGGCTCTCTCACCCTTCCCTGGGGGTACATGATCCCCCTGCCCCACCCAGGAGCCTGGTCACAGGCTCTCAGGTGAGGGGGAGGGTGCTGACTCTCAGCCCACACCCACAGCCTCCACCTTCCTGTGCTCCTGCGTGTTCTCGCCCCCTCCCATCTGGCTTCCGCCCTCTCTGCTACAGGAACTGAGCCTGCCAAGAACCTTTCTCTTGGCCACATTGAGATCCGTCCCCCTCAACCTTCTCGGCTGCCTCTGACACCAGTGTTCTGGGCCCCTGTGCCACCCCTGCCCTCTGTGGCCTTGGCCGGCCCAGCTTGGCCCGGTGCCTTGTCCTTCTGCTGCCGGCCCACCCAGGCAGTGGGCTCCGAGTCCCTTCCACTCAAAAGTGAGGGTTTCTCCTTTTTATGAGGTGTCAGTAAGAGTAGGACACACCTAGAGAAACCTGATCGGAAATCTAATGTGGGGTGTGTGTGTGTGTGTGTCTCGACAGCACAGGTTATGGCACATTAGGACTTGGGGAGGTCAGGAAGGGAAGACCAACGGTTCAGAGCCCCTAGGGAATTCAGGCACCTTTGGCCCAAAGCCCCAGTTTTTGGGCTACAGAATTCCTTGATTCCAATCCTCTCTCCTTTCCTTTTTTTCCTCTGCAAAAAGTCCTGCCTCTTTGCTCTGTGAACCTCAGCCCGGGGTCCAGGCCCCCTTCCCCCACCCAAGCTGCTGCCAGATCCCGCTGCCACTTCCTGGGCTGTAGCTCTCAAATCCATCCTCCTCTCACCACCATTAAAACCCGTTCTCTGTGCATTAATAAGCTCTTGACTTTCACAGTCCTCCCCCTCCCCCCCCTCCCTCTCGCCCCCTCCCTCCGGGCTGAGAGCGTCTGCTAAAGTCATCTTCCATTTCCAAAACCACATTTCCCTCATCTCCCCCAGCCGGTTCACAGCTCTCAGTGTCCATATGGAATCTCAAGGCCGCCTCCCTGCCCCCTTCCCCGGACAGCATCCTGTTCTTAACCTTGCCTCTTTCCAATCTCCCCAGCTCCAGTCTTTGGTACTGGCTGCTGGGCTGTGTGACCTTGGGCAGCTCCAGGCACCTCTCTTGATTCAGTTTCCTTTATCTGTGAAACAAGGGACTTGAGATGATCATGAAGATCCATTCTCATTTGATATTTATGAGTGAGTGAGTCCTGGAATGTACCTCATTCATTCAGCAAAGCTGTATTGAGTGTCCACGTTGTGCCTGGCACCCCCACTCAATGGTGCTCACCAATCTACGCTAGCTGTCATTGTCATGGTCTGTGTCAGCATCAGCAAGCGGCTGACTCACTGAACTTTAACCATGGGTCAAGCTCTGTGCCCCACATGTCCCACACAGTAACCTCCTGGTCACAACCCTATGAAGCAGATAATGTTACTGTCCCCTTCCACAGATTAGGAGAGGGAGGCTCAGAGAGGGCAAACGACTTGCCTAGGGTTCCACAGCTAATATTGAGTAGTGGGATGTGGATGTGAACTCTGGAGACCGGGCTCTGAACAGCTGCACTTGAATCAGACAGACCTGGGCCAATTCTAGGCTGTGCCCTTTACCCAGCTGGGTGACTTTGGACTGGTGCCTTAACTTCACTGAGAGGTTCAATGGGGAAGGTGATGCTTACTCTGAACCAGACATCATGCTAAGCCCTTTGCATTGCTTTTGATCCTCACAGCAAACCCCTCATGCACAGGTCACATTCCCCCCTTTATGGATGGGTCCACGGAGGCTTAAAGTGGTTAAATAACTTGCCCAGAGCCACCAAACAAATCGGAGGTGGGGCTGGCATTCAAACTCAGATCTGCCTGAGGACAAAGACTGCTCTTGCATGCCACGCAGGGTACTGTGATGGTTCCACTCAGTCATCTAGTTCCACTCTAGTAGGAAATGTGTTCCAGGACAGGAGGGACACTGCTTTTGTTCACTCCCGAGTCCCTGGCACCCAGAACACTCCCTGGCACATAGTGGGTTGTCAACAAATGTCTGCTGATGCACGAACCCGCCTGGTACAGTGCCTAGCACACACAAGACAGTCCTTAGGAACCTCCACCCCACCCCGTTTCCATCCCACCACCCTCATCCTGCAAAGCTGCGGCCTTCTTGCCTCCTCTAAAGCCAGCCGCTCCGCCTGGGGCCACACCTGCTCCCGTGGCTCTCACCCCAGCCACACGTCTCATCTCCCAGCCTAGTTCCTCCAGGTGGTTCACAGGCAGAGGCTGTCTCTCTCTTCTCTATAAAGGGCCAGGTGTGAAGATGCTTCCTTCCCAGGGTGCTTCAGGGTGTGCAGAACAAACCCTTCCCATTTCAGGAGACCCCAGTGTCCTTCAAGGTCCCCTCTGCCCAGGCCTTCCCTGTCCCCAGGCCCTGGCCTAAGAGTCGGTGGACGATCAGGTCATAATGACGTGATTTATTCAGCATTGAACTGTGCGCTGTATATGCACAAACTCATTTACTCTTTACGGCCATTCTTTGTGGAAGGTATTTTTACCATCCCCGCGTTAAAGGTGAGGAAACTGAGCTTCAGAGAGGAGAGGCAAGGTGCCTACAGTTAAGTGAGTCAGAAAACAGCGGAGCCGGACTTCCAACTCAGGCCCTCTGACCCCAGAATTCTCATTCTGAACTAACAGTGATAAGGGGTCAAGGTCTCAGTGATAGTACTTGCGGTACTACTAGTAGCAATAACAGTAAGGACAGTGCCCACAGAGTAGGGGTGGCCCTGTGCCAAATCTTGATCCTTACAAAACTTAGTAGTATTATTATTACGTACTGTCACAACTGCCATTTTATAGATGAGGAAATGGAGAGTAAAAGCGGATTAGTAATTTGTCCGAAGTCACAGAGGAGCCAGGATTCGAACCTAGGCGGAAGCAAGCGCCTTCAAAACGAGGCCGCACTGCTATACCTGCGTGCACCGTCTCCCTCCGCCCAGACATCATTCCATGTCCCCACTGCCAGGCTGTCGTGAGGTTCAGCGTGCGGGGAAGATCATGTGAGGCCTTACTTATATCTACAAAGTTGGGGGACCCTCAGCCTCAGCTTCCTCGTCTGTGAGGAGGTGCAGACATCTCCCACAGGGCTGTAGAAGTAAGGTGAGAGGCTGAGAGTGCTTTGGAAACCCAGTGACGTGCGAGGCAAACTGAGGAAGGAAGGAAAGGGAGGGAGTGTTCTGGGACCCGCTGGTGGCCTCGGTATCATCCCTGAAGTTGGCCCAGATCTCCAGGATGAGATCCAAGATGGGCCAGTTCACCAAGACCAATGTTAAATGAGGCTTGTTTCTCTTTTCTAAAATAGTACTTTAACAAGCATTTACGTGGTGCTTGCTTATCATATGCCAAACTCTATTCTAAGTGCTCTACAAATTATTCATGCACTTAGCACTTACCAAATCCCTAGGAGGTGGGTGCTGGTGCTACAGATGGAAAAACTGAGGCTCGGGGGGGATTCAAAAATGCCACACACTTGTAAATGGTGGAGTTGTTACCTGTACAGTCCTTAGCACAGCGCCCAACACAGTGTGCCCACGGAGTGGAAGTGGGTGCTATTGTCGTCATTATAATAATACAAAAATAATAATAACAACAATAACCACGGCATGTTTTGCCAACATACTACGAGCAGTAGCCCCACCCCCCCCACCCCCCCACCCCCATCCATGGTTTTGCTTTCCGAGGTTTCAGTTACCTATGGTCAACCGCGGTCTGAAAATAGTAAGTGGAAAAATTCCAGAAATAAACAATTCATAAGTTTTAAATTGCATGCTGTTCCGAGTAGCAAGATGACATCTCCCACCATCCTGCCCGTGGAATGGGCAGGCGTGAGTCGTCCCTTTGTCCTGTGTCTCCACGCTGCACACGCTCCCTGCCTGTTAGTCACTTAGTAGCCACTTTGGTGATCAGATCAGCTGTCGCAGTGTCACCGTGCCTGTGTTCAAGTCACCCTTATTTTGTTTAATAATGGCCCCAAAGCCCTCACATCACTTTT
Source organism: Lyroderma lyra (assembly GCA_004026885.1). Taxonomy (NCBI): domain Eukaryota; kingdom Metazoa; phylum Chordata; class Mammalia; order Chiroptera; family Megadermatidae; genus Lyroderma; species Lyroderma lyra. Next base: position 38,952 of record PVJL010006392.1, on the reverse strand, counting down.
ATGATATTGTTATAACTGTTCTATTTTATTATTACTTATCGTGCCTAACTTAAGAATTCAACTTTCTCACACGTGTGTACGCATAGGAAAAACATAGTATACACAGGGTTCGGTGCTCTCCGTGACTTCAGGCACCCACTGCATCCTTGGGAAGCACTGATGCCGATGATGGGGGTGGCCGGGGGACTGCTGTTTCTTACTTCCTGTCTTCCCCCCTAGAATGCTATCTCTGTGAAGGCAGTTTTATCTGTTTTAACTTCTGCATTCTCAGCACCTAGCACACAGTGGGTGTGCAACACACGTTTGTTAAATTACTATCTCTATCCTTCTTATCTTTATCAGCATCGACCCTGACCTGATTTTCAAATCAGCACACTGGTGACCAGTTAGGCACCAATGCCGGGGAGAGGAGGAAGTGCCCTTCTGGTCTGTGTGGGGAGAGGGGAAAAGTGGGCCATCCTTGCCCCCTTCCAGCCAGTGGCTGTGGAGCCCACGGAGGGCTCCACAGAGTGGTTTGGAGGGTATGTTATTGCTTCCTGGGGAAATAGAATGGGAGGATTGGACTGTCAAATAGTCAGCATAACAACAACAATAAACAGTATTTAGATCAATAATAATAACAATAAATAGCAATTACTGGTATTCCTTCCGTTTTCAGAGCATCCATCTTTCAGCTACTTAATGGCTATTTGCCCTTTTTCCCTTCCCTTTCACTGAGACAACAGATTTGGGGGATGAGGATCTAGAAAGGGTAGGGTTTCCCCCGTGTCCCATCGTTTCCCCTTGAGTTGGAGAGGGGCAGAACCCTGTGTGAGACAGCAGCTGCAATGGCTCCGCCCTCTTGCCCCACCTCCATGGACAGGGAGGGCGTGGGGGTGGGTGAGAAGAGCAATCACCAGGGCCGCCCGACCACAGTGCTAGGGGAAAGGCAGAGCCCCCCCGCCCCCGAAGGCAAACAAGGGGGAAAGGAGAAGATCACAGAAGAGACACATGCGCACACCCAGACAGACATGGGGGTGTGTGCGGAGTGGGCGTGTGAAGGGAGACAGACAGAAGAGGCAGCAGACAGATGGGGGAGGCCAGGTAGTGAGAGAGGGACAGACAGACAAGCAGAAGCAGAGGGGGACACATGGGGGGTTGGGGAGTTAGAGAGGCAGCTGGGGAACCACACAAGCGTAGACAGACCGACGGCGGGGGTGGGGTGGGGGAAGATAAGAGAGACGAAATCAAGAAAAGCGAGGGGGACACTCCGTAGAACAAGGACAGAGAAAGAGAGATGCCGAGGTGCTGGGGTAGGAAGGGTGGCCTGGGGAGAGAGGAGGGACACAAACAGGGACGGAGGAGCCCAGAGGAAAGCAGAAGGCCCCGTGCGCGCGCTGCCTGGGCGGCTCACCTGGAGGTGGAGCAGGCTGTTCTCCTGGAGGTAGAGGTACTGCAGGCTGACCAGGCCGCGGAAGATGTTGCCGGGCAGGCTGCTGAGCTGGCAGCGGTACAGATGCAGCGACTGCAGCCGCTCCAGGCCCTGGAACGTGTCGGGCTCCAGAGAGCGCAGGTGCCGGTTGTCCCCGAGGTCCAGCTCCTCCAGGGCCTGCAGGTGGCGGAAGGTGCCCGGGTAGATGGTGGAGAGGTTGTTGGAGAAGAGCCACAGGGTGAGCAGGTTGGGCCCGAAGGTGCCGGGCCGCAGCGTGCGGATGAGGTTATTCTGGAGGAAGAGTCGCTGGGTGCTGGGCGGCAGGGACAGTGGCACGGAGGAGAAGTTGTTGGCCTGGCAGCTCACGGTGGGCGGGGACGAATAGCAAGTACAGAGCATGGGGCAGCTGGGGGCTGCTGGGGGCAGGGCCAGAAGCATCAGCAGGAGGCAGGCGGAGGCGGGACCTGCAGGGAGAGGCGCGGGGGCCGTTCTGGGCGGGCTGCACGGCCAAGCGTGCAGCGTGCCGGCCAGGGGCCAGGGGCCTGCCCACCCACCCCGCCGGCCAGGAGCCTGGCGCTCCTCCGCAGGGGGCTTCTGGGTGCAAGCACCGTGGGAGCCGCAAGAGGTCCTGGCCACTTGCGCTTTTTGAGGCTCCCGGTAGACTACAATTTAAAATGCCAAGAGGACACTGGGGAAAGTACTGTGATATGTTCAAAGTTGTCTCATGAGTCGTGGCCTTTCCGTTCCTGTTTCCACTCTGGTAGGTTTGACCATGTTAACTTCTGGCTTCTCAACCTCAGTACTGAGAGTTGGGCGGGTGGTTCTTTGTTGTGGGGGGCAGTCCTATGTGATGTTCTATTTAGGGTGTTTAGCAGCATCTAGCACCCCACTAGATGCCAGTAACACCTTCCCCCTGGTTTTGACAACCAAAATGTCTCCAGACATTGCTAAATGTCCCTCGGGGAGCAAAATCACCCCCACTCAAGAATGGCTGGAATGAAATTAAGACCCGTGCAGAATGGTCCTGTAGCTGCCCTGGGGTCCTGCCCTGCTGAGCCTACAGGTGACCGCAGGGTCCCCTCCACCTCCCACTTCCTGCAGCTTTCAGCTCCGGAGAACCTGAGTCTCTTCTTGCAGGAAGGGCGTTAGGGACCAGGGGACAGTGGGTCTCTAATAGGAGCCACCAGCCACCTGCAACAGAATCAGCTGGGAGTCCCCAAAAGAATGAGCTTCCTCAGCCCTGCCTGTGCAGAATCAGAACCAGGGAATCTGTACTCCGCACCCCAGATTCTCCTCACTCCAGTCACTCAGACATTCTTTTTTTTTTTTCCTTTTTCAAGTACAACTGAAAAGTTGGATATGGTTCACTCTTCTTAGGATGCAGATGGAGAAGCAAGTCCAGGGAGGCCCAAGGACCTAGGGGCTTACGAGATGTGTCTGGGTCCCTGCATTTCTGTTCTGGGGGGGGGGTGCGTGGTGCTCATCTGTCCCTTCCCCTGGCCTCCTGGCCCTCTTGCAGCTGCTAAAGTTCTGGGCCAGAACTAGCTGGACCTGTACCCTTTATCATGACTTCCAGATGACTCCCGGGATTTTCTTCTGACAGTTTTGCCTGGGGAGAAGAGGAGCTTGCACCCCAAAAGCTGGCTGGTCATTCCCTGGGCACACATCCACTGTGTACCTTCTATTCCAAACAGTGTGTTAGGTCTATGACAGCACAGGGGAAGGGGACTGGGCTTTGGATCCAAGGACCTCAGTTCCAGAGCTCGCTGGGGTTCACAGACCCAGGGAAGACGGAGGGGTCCCTGACTTACAGGATGTGATACCTGGCACACTGTAAGTGCTGTGTGTGCTGTGTGTGTCTGAGCCAGGTGCTCACAACATGAGGAGCTGCTGAGCTCCACGTGTACACGTGGTACCCACAGGCCCTGAGCGTGGCCTAGACGTGGGTGCTCGGGTCTGCCTCCTCTGGGGGGAAGCACACAGGTGAGAGTGGGGGACCCCGTGCCCGATGAGCTCCTTGATTTTGGGCCCCACTGCGAGCATCCCCGACCTGCAGGGGTGTGTGCGGCTGTCCCCCTGCGTGTGTGTGAGTGCCAGCCCCGTGCGTGTGTAGGCTGGGTGTGATGTAATCCTCAGTGACACAGCGGCTGCTGTTCCATTCGTTCACACCACCTCCGCGTTTCTCGGCCCTTCTCACCCCTCCCCCGTGCTGGCGTTTCACGATTACTTTCTCCTCCTGAGTTTCTCAGAGCCACGTGGGGTGGAGGAACCTGTCTCTCACCCCTCATCTGAACTTGGCAGGGGTAGGGTGCTGGAGCCGGTAGGGAACCCTGGGCAGGTTTCAGCAGGGCTGAGGTGTGGGGCTTAGAACAGGAGATTTCAGAGCTAAAAAGGTCCTCCGGGTGTACCTGGTTCAAGCTCTTGTTCTACTGAGGTCACCGCTGGGGCTCAGAGGAGCAAGTGACTTTCCCAAGGTTACGCAGCAAAGTGGTTGGCAAGGGCCAGGACCAGGAGCCTCCTGATGCCCGGGAGGGCACTTCCCTTCCTGGCAGTCACCCTCTGAGCTCGCTTCCCCAAGGACTTATGCCAGAGGAGGCCAAATCCTTCTCTGATCCCTTAATCCCACCCCGTATGCACAAGCTCACAAAAGTGTGAGCTCGGAAAGCCACCAGCCCTAGGGAGGATTGGAGCCCCCCTCACCCCCCACTGCTGACTGGTACCCCAGGGGAGACAGAGAGGATGTGCTGCCCCCAGGGCTCCGGAGTCAGGGGCCATGCCCCTGGCATCAGGGTCCTTTCTGGCCTGGAGGCAGCCAGCATCTGTTTCACCCACAACCCTCCAGCCCCCTGTTTGCACACATTAGGGGGCTCCTCTCTTCTTTCTCCACACCCTCTCCTGCTTGTCACCTGACCCCCATCGTGGCCCACCTCCCCAAGCTGGAGACGGTGTTTCCGGCCCTCTGAGGAGGGCCCCCCGGAGAGGGCACAGGCCTCTCCACGACAGCTGCTGCGTAGCAGTGACTCTGTTGCCATTTCTGGCCCTCAGTGCCGTGCAAGGCAGCTGTAACCCAAGGAGCCTCATCCATAATTCAGGCTGCGGCTCTCACTGGAGGCAAAGAGGAGGGAAAGCTGGGGGGCTCCGGGTTTCTCTGCCCCCAGGCCTGGCTGAGGTGCTCCAGGGCCAAGGCAGCGGAAGGAGGGGGCTGCAGAGCCAGGCCTTCCTGCCCCTCCTCCGCCCTCCCTCCCTGCCCAGTGCGTGCCCTTTTCCTTTGCCACCCGCTGCTGCTCACGGCTCTTCACCATCACGCCTTCCCTCCAGGCCTCTGTCCGCCCTCCCTCTCCAGGACCACAGTTCCACTCCCCCACCCTCCGCGCTGCAAATCCAAGGCAACAGGGGAACCTCAGTGGTCATAGGAGCAAACCCCTTATTTCCCAGGGGACACTGCTGAGGGCTGGGGAGGACAAGGCCAGTTTCTGAGTGAGCAGCCCAGGTCTTCTGACCCAAATCTCTGACAGTCTGCCTTCAGTGTCTTTCTGGAAGCCTTCGTGTCATCGCCTCACTCCTATCCGCACCAGGGAAAGTCCTTCCCAACGGCGTTCCCACCCTCTCCGCTCACCCCAGCCCCTCTCTGTCCTCTTCCTTTCTTTTCTGAGCAATGACTAGAGGTACAGGGAGTGTGGAGCAGGGATGCACAGACACCGGCTGTCATTAAGCACCTGCTGTGTGCCAGGCACTGTAGCTGGACGTATCTGTACACACAGAATACAATGCAACATAAGCGCTGTGAGATCAACGTGATGGCCCCCAGTTTGCAGGTGAGGGTTGGGGGCTCTAAACATGAACTGAGTTGCCGAGGTCATGCAGCCAGTGCAGGTGGAACCCAGAATGGACAAGGGCACGTCCGAAGGGACTCCCTGGCCTCCTGTGGGGGGACCTCACATCATCCACGAAAACGACCCGAGTGTGAGACGTGTCCTCTGGGTAAAGAGAGGTCAGACATGGAGCCCAGGTGCACAGGGGTGGCCCGCTGTGACTCTGGGTCTGTTTGGCTGTTCGGGGTCAAGACCAGGAAGGGATCTGGGCTCTCTGCAACTCTCTTCTCCTGGGCTCCAGGCTGAGGCTACTCTTGATGGGGTGGGAAGGGTGCTGGAGAACTGACCAGAAGTGAGCAGAGGAGGGAGTGGAGAGAGGCCAGAACATGGTACCGATCCCGGAAGGCCGGGGTGCCCAGAGCCACAGTGTCCATACACTGAGGGACCACTGTCAAGGACTCTGGGCAATCACTCCGGAGTACCAAGGGTCCGAAACAAAGTTCTCATGCTTGGAGCCACCCTCTGGTTCAGAGGCCCCAGGGAGAGAAGGAGCTTAAGGAGGAGGCAGATGGCCCCAGGGTGGAGGGCAGGAGCCAGGGTGCCATCCCACAGGGCAGAGTGGCTCCAGGAAAAGGTGCTCCCTGGAGAGGGAGTCCAGGCCTCTGGCTCTGAGCTAGGGTCCCAGGGTCCCAGATGAGAAGCGACAGCTCCACCCCCAAAGGGCTGGGGCTAGGCTGGGGCATGCGGGAAGATGCTGAGGGGGCAGGGGCTGAGGAGGTGGGAGCCAGGAGCAGAATGGAGGTAGCAGCGAAGCCAGTGACGCAGGGGCCTGGGGAGGCACTGACGCGGTGCCGGGGGTTTAGACTACTGCAAACAGCTTCTTGCTCTGCCCGAATGTGACACCCCAAAATAAGCAGTCACCACGGCAGTCATGGCACGATTCCACATGGGTCCCAGAGATATAAATGGGAGCACGGAGCCAGCCAAGGTGCCCACCCTCAGAGGCTGCCACCCCACTCGAGTGTGCCCCCCGCTCCCTGTCACGGCCACCCCACAAGGCCCTGAGCCCGGAGCCCTGGGTCTGGCCTGCCGACCACTCCCTGAGAGACGGGATGTGACAGGCAGGCGCTTTGGGAATGGAGAGCTTCCCACGTGGAAGTGGTTACCAGAGCCTCTTTGTCTCATCCCCAGGCAGCACCCCCCCAGCCCCTGTCTCCCCTCCCTCTTGTTATCTCCTCCCCTTCCTCTCTGTGCAGCCCCGTCCCCACCCTGATCAATCCCCAGCCCCGGTCCCAACCCGGCTCTCAGCCTGACCCTCCTCCCTGGTCCTGACACTCAGCCTCCACCTAGCACCCCCACCCTCTGCTTTCTGATCTTCCCACTCCCCGTTTCCTGCGGGATCCCAGCCCCCGCGCGCTCTCCCGTTACCCCTAACCCTAGATGCTGGGGGCTTGGCCCTAGTCTCCTTTCCACCCCTCCCCTGGCCTGGTCTTCCCTCTCCTTCCCTCCTGGGTCCTCACCCGGCTCCCTTCTCTCCAGCTTTTCGGGTCGAACCTTCCCGCCCCCGCCCCGGTCACCCCCTCCCCTAGCCACTTTCTCCGCGGACCGCCCCTCCCCGCCCCTCCCCTCCTCCCCTCGGCACCCCGCCCCCAGTCTCTGGCCCACACCCTCGGCTGTTACTTAATCCGTGGAGCTATCCCCTCTCCCGCGCCCTCCATCTGTCCTAGCGGGACGGCGAGGCGGTTTGGATTTCCCTCTGCGCCGCCGTCCCCCCTGACAGCCCCCTACCCACGTCCCCCGTCCTCCCAGGTGACTGGAAAGTGCTGAGACACGGGCGCGAGGAGTTGCTGAGTCGGCGCTTCCCCAGCCGGCCCGAGTCCTCAGCGTCCCCAGGAGCAGGTGGAGCCGGGACAGCGGAACCTGAGCCTCCCTCCCGGCTCCGGGCCCGGTCCGCCTGCCCCCCGCGTCCCCCTCGGTCACGAGCTCCCCGCACATCTCCGCAGGCTCCGAGCCGGGTGCGCTCCTCCAGCCCGCAGCCCTGGGGGCGGGGGCGGGGTCCCGGGGCTCAGCCTGTGCCCCTCTGCCGGGCTACCCCCGACACCCTGCAAGTGCCCCACCCTCGCGCCCTGGGGGCGGGGGCGCCCGGCTTCCCCCCCCAGGATGCCCTCCGCCCTCCCGCGGGCTGGGGTCCCTACCTTGCAGCAGGCGCCTGAGCCCGGGCAGCATCTTGTCTCGACGCTCGGGGGAGGGGGCGGCGGGGGGAGGGTGCTCCCACTCGCTCCGAGCCCGCCAGACGGACGGCGGGGACTCCGCGGGGCTCCGGGCGGGCCCGGGAGTCCCCGGGCTGTGAGGCAGGGCCGCGGCGCTCTACCCTGCGCCCCCCGGGCTGCGGGCCTCGGGAGCAGCCATCGGCCCCGACGGGACAGGGCGGGGCGCGACGGGGCGGGGAGGGCTGGAGCTGGCCGTCGACGCCCGGTGCCGGCGCCCCCCAGCAGCGCAGGCGGCGCGCGAGCCGGTCAGTCCGTGGGTCCGTGCGCCCCGGCTGCGCGCCGAGGGAGAGTGGGGACGGCGAGGAAGCTCTTCCCAACCACCCCCACTCCTTCCCGCACTCGCTAGCTCCTCCCTCGCTTCCTAGCTTGCCGACTTAACCCTTTCCTGACCACGAGGAGGCGGGAGCGGCTCTCCAGCCCCCACCCTCCTGGCCCCCCCCGCCCCTGGAGGAAACCCCGAGGCCCGCGTTCCATCCCCTTCGCGGCGCCACGCTTCTAGAGAAATCTCATCCAGAGGGGGTGCAGTTGTGTAAGGGAACCCCGTAGACTTGTCCGGTTCCCCCCTCCCAACTTTCCTGGGTCACCTCCCCCTCCTCGGGGCGTCCCCGTCGCCAAGGTCCAGATCTCCAACATTTCTCTCCCCTGGGAGAGCCCCAAGAGTCCACTTTCCTGTTCCTTCCCAGACCCCAACCCCTGAGAGTGTGCGACCGTATCAGAATAGTATATGCAAGAGTTTGTGCAAGATGGGGTGCATAGCGTGCACGTGTGCTCAAGGACGCGTGTGCAGGTGCGACTCTGAGTGCGTGCACGCTACCTTTCATCCATACGCCCGGGGAAGGGGGGGCACGTGAGTGTGGGACGGCTGAGCCGCCGAGCGCTGCCCGCGTGGTGTCTGTGCTGGTGGGAAACGGCGAGGCTGCGCACGAGTTTGGCGGAGCCAACGTGGGGATGGGTGGCCAGGGTACATGTGTCCGGGTATGTGCATACCCTTTGATTCATTTGCGAGCGGGTGCAAGTTTGGGGGCGCGTGTGCGTGTGGTGTGTCCTATAGAGGATGTCTCCTCTCTCGAGGAGGGTAGGAGAGGACCCATGATGGGGAGGGGACCGTGGGCTTCCCAGGAGCTGCTTCTATTTCTTTATTAAGAGGAGTAGATTCCGGTCTCATGGGGGGGGGGGGCCCTCGCACCCCTCGTGGCCGTGTTCGGGGTGATACCAGCCGACCCGTGACCTGTCTCCTGTAAAGGTGGCGGTGCTGATCACCCTGGAGCCGGCCCAGCGCGCCCGGAGGTCGCCCCGGCGCGGGACAGGCGCGGGGTCCTCGGGGACTCCGCTTGGGGGACCTTGGCGGCGCGGCGCGGGCCGGGCTGGGGCTGCCGGTGCGGCGCGTAGGGACAGAGCCAGGGCCGCCTGCGTGCGGCCGGGCCCGGCCGGCTCCCGGGAACGAAGACAAGCGACCCGCTGCCCCGCCGCCTCTCTCCGGCTCTTCCTCCCCGGTCCGTGCCGGAGTCGGCGCAGCTCCGGGCCCACAGCGGGCGCTACACAAATGCTGGTGTCATCCCCCATTCATTCTCTGAGCCATCCATGGTCTCATTCTTCCCTCGTTCTCATTCAAGTCTCCCCCGACTCTTATTCATATTTTATGCTCCCCATCTCTCCGTTCCCTCCCTCCCTCTGTGTCATCTCCTCCCTTTATGCATCTGTCTCTTTCTGTCACTACCTTCTCTGTCCTCCTCATTGTCTCTCTGTGTTTCTGTCGCTTCCCTTCTGTCCTTGTGTCTCTCTGCCTCTCCACCTCCCCATCTGCGTCGCGTGTCTCTCTGCCTTTATCTTCCTTTCCACCCGATTGCCTTAGCCGGCTCCTGGCCCACTTGCACCCCGACGCTCGGGCGCCCCCTGCTGGCCCCATCCTCTGCCCGTCCCTGGCTCCCGGGCCCTCGCAGCGCCCAAAGTGCCTCTCCTGCCTCTGCCGCGATCAGGTCAGGTAGAGGCGGAAACGGGGCGTCTCGGGGGTCCGATCCCCCTCCTACTCTAGAAGGCAGGAACAGGCCTCTGGCTCCCGGCTCGCACGCTGTCGAGGGCCGGGCGCCTGGGCGGAGGGCCTGGAGGGGGCGGCGGGGAGGGAGCGCTGGGGGGAGCAGGGTGGGATTTGGCGTCCTTCCCCGGAATGAGCCGCGGCACAATCTGTCGCTGCGTTTGTTTGCCGAGCTGCCTCCGGAGCGCAGTGGGGCTGGCTCCCAGGGAGCGAAATATCACAAGATGCGGAGACAGACGCTGAGGGGCGGGTGGGCGGCGGGCTGACTCAGGTGTGCTGTCATCAGCTCCCCGGGCCTGCGCTCTTAGGAGAGGGGTGGGGGAACCCCGGGTCCCCAACACAGGCAGGCACACGAAGCTGGGAGGGGAGCCCTCATCCCGGGATGAGCTTCAGGGAAGGAGGTGCCTCTGCCAATAGTGCTTGGCTCTAAGCCCCTCCTTCAGGCCTGGGAGCCCCAGGGGGACATCCCCAACTTGGGTGTGTCCCAGCTGGTCACAAACACCTCTGCTCACCCCCCATTATGCAGGCGTCGGTTTCCTGTAATTATCTGCTGACTCACCACTTTCCCCCCCACTAGATTGCCAGCTTTTTGAGGGCAGGAAAATCCTCTTATTCATCTTTGTGTCTCTAGCAGGTGCTCCATGAACACTTGGGGACAGAAGGATGGTGGCTGGGTAGATGGCTGGTCTCAGTTTACAGGAAATACCACAGTGCATTAGATCTTCTTTGTAGGACATTCTGACCCCTTGGTCCTGTCCCTGTCCACACTTACAGTCCCCTCCGTCCCCTCCCCCCCAGACAAGTGAGGAATTGGAAACAGCCCTCCCGGGAGTCTGAGACCAGCATTCTCCAGGTGATCCTAAGATCCTGGTGCCTCAGTTTCTTCTTTTGTACAGTGGGAATATGCCGCTCACACATAAGACTTTGGTAAATCTCCAGCCACTCAAGGTATGAGAAAGTGCTTAGTAAAATGAAGTTCTGACCTGTGACGGTGGTGGCAGCCGTTGTCACTATGTTTTGGTGGTGATACTTAAGGTCTTTATCCCACAGAACTAGACACAGTGTTTGAACACGAGTTGAACTTCTGCAGTTAGACATTTTGAGATCTGAGAGAGTACACTGATGATCAAGTGTAACCCAGGGCTCTGTCGTGGGACATCTAGGTCCACCCCTGGTTGGATAGTTGGCCCGGTTCCTGGGTGGGGAGCTGGGTACTGAGTCCCGAGGACTTGGCCACAGAGCTGGCCTGCCCTCTGGTGGCTGTAGATGGATCTGTAGCCGCATGCAAAGTCAAGATCTCCAGAGACGGGCTGGCTGATGGGTAGATTTTCCCTGGGAAGAGGGAAGACCCGCTGGGGAGAGAACACGGGCTTTGGAAAGGCAGTCACGTAGAAGAAGCAGGGTATTGGAACCAACCAGAGGAGTCTCGACTTGCTCTATAAGTTCCCACTTATTAACAGCACCCCTACTCTCCATGTGATACCCGGGGCCCCTCTTCCCTCCGCGGGACCCCATTTAGTGAGTCTGCAGAGCTCTCCTGGTCCTTTTCTCCACCTACTTGGTAACCTCACATGTAGGACACGTGGCAGTTAGTGTACAAGGTGGGGTGGCTTGGTGGTCAAGAGTGCAGGCTTTGCCAGGTTGGTGGCCTGGCTCTGCCGCTCATCAGGTGTTTACCATTTCTAAGCCTCAGTCTTCTCATCCAGAAAATGGGAGGCAGGTGATATTAATTCCCAGCCCATAGGGTTGTTTGAGAATTGAATGAGTTAAAGCCTGAGAGAGTCCAGACCCTGTGCTCAATAATAAAAAAATAATAATGTGATGAATTTTCTCCCTAAGTGTAACAACACCTGCAGACATAGATGTTGCTGTCTAGGGCCAGAAAGCACAGTTAGGACCTGAGATCTCATAAGTTGTGAGTGGCAGAGCCGGGTCTGGGGGGTCAGTTCTTAGTTATAACGTCCTGCCCCGCGTGTGTCTGACCATCTGCTGGCCCCCACTCCTCCCCCTTCCCCTGGCACAGACCCGGCTGCCCAGTGTGATGAAAGCAATCCCCACCTGAATTAGAAGTCTTGAGTGCTAGCCTGGAACTGCCTCTGAATGGCTGTGTCACCTGGGACCGACCTCTCTCCTCTCTGGGCTTCAGGTTTCCCATCGTTGAAAGGAACACCTGGGACTTGATGCTTTTGAAAGTCTCACAAAGCCATGAGTTTGTGACATCCTTGTTTCTCTTTGGCTCCAGAGTTGGAAGCTACTGAAAATGGAGTGTCTCAGCTAGAGGTCCCATGCTGTCCCCACCTTCCCAGCTCCGAGGACATGATGAGGGTCCCAGGGGAAGAGCAGAATTTCTAGGGATCCCCAAGACCCCACTGTGGACTCCTCAGCCCTCACATTGGCCACCAGGCCTGCCCCCGACCCTGCCATGACTAAACACTCTGGAGGGAGGGGGAGAGGGCTGGGCCTGCACTTGTCACCCAGAGCGCTTCTCACAGTGAGTTCCATGTCCCACTTTGTTCGACCTAATGGGGACAGGGCTCCATTCTAGGTCCTTTCAAAAACAGGAAAGAAAACCTCAACTAGACTAGTTGACAGAACAATGGTGTCAGAAGATGTTTCCTCCTTCCTGACTTAGTTTCTAGAGTCCCTGTCCATTTATGGATTTTATAATTATAACTAGCATTTATTAACCTCTTACTTCATGACGTGGACTTCTGTGGATTGACTCCCTGAACATTCAGTCATCTCTATGGCGGAAGGCCCATTCATATCCCCCGTTTGCAGGTGGAGCAAAAACTTAGAGGCAATACTACTCTCAGACCTGGACAAGAGGGATCTGGGCCTGGGCCCCGTGCTTTATTTTAGAGGGTTCTGCTCTGGTCCTCTTCCAGCCAGTGTCCCTTCATGGGGTGAAAAGTCCCTGAGACCAAGGGGTTGCACCCTTTGGAAACCTGCATTCCCCTTTTAGACGATAATTTGGGGACCCAGGACACGGAATTCTGTTGCTCAAATGATTCAAGTCTACATCCGGGGCCTGTGTGGGCATCTTCTCTCACTTACCTTTGTGCCAGTGCTGCCCTGGCCACAGGGTGGCTGAGGGGCAGCGGTTTGGAGAGGGTGTGGTCGAAGCTTGGACGTGTGGGGTACATGGGACCCCTCACTGTTTGGAATGGAGCCACGTTTGGGAAGAGAACAGACAATGGCTGTGTTTCCGCGACTCCAAGGAGTCAGACCCTTCCAAAACCGAACGGAGCTTTCAGTGGCCAGGTCCCTCTGAAGACTACGAGACACCGATGGTGGTGTGTAGGAGGCGCGGGGCACCTTGGGGACGGGTGGCTGGGGGAGAAACCTCCCGCCTATGGTGCCAGCGCCTTCATTTGCACTCCAGCCCTGCAAATGACTTCATCAAAGGTGTGTGACCAGGGAGCTGCAGGACCCGCTCCGAATCCAGGTCCATGTGACCATTTCCTTCTTTTAGGAAACTCCATGACAGGCGTGACCAAAAGTCAGGATTTTGGCCCCCCGGGGGGCTATGGCCCCATTGTATCTACTGGGTTTTCTTCCCAGTGAGGAGAGCCTCGTTTTCTCACTAGACTGTGAATTCGCTGAGGGCAGCGTCCGTCCGTCCGTCCGTCTGTCCGTCCGTGTTTTCTTTGGCTCTGTTGATTTCGTGCACCTGGCCCAGCCTGAGCCCAGAGCAGGCACTCAGCAGACCGCTGCTGACCTAGTGGACGCTCGGGCCCGTGAGGAAGGTGATACTCAATCACGTGCCTCTGTGCTATGCAGATGACAGTAGACTCTCCATTGACCAGGGCTCAAGCGGGGCTTGCTTGAGAGTGCTGGTTGCTTGAGTTCCAGTTAATGGAGAATCTCTTTCCATTTATCCAGCATCTGCCCATCCCCATGGGTGCCGGTTAACTGAGTGTCTGTCTACTGTGTTATTATTTTTTCACCCATCAATCTCACTTCTCGGAATTGATGTTAAGAACACAATTCAGTGATGGAAAAAGCTCCAGGCATGCCCCCGGCATCATCCTTCTACACTTCCTCCAGGCAGTGAGATGGTTAAGAGAACTATGGCTCATCTAGTCAGTGTGATATTGTGCAGCCACAGAAATGGTAATTATGAAGAAGATGCAGAAGCCTATGTGTATAGCATCACATGTGTTAGAAAGAGCAGGTTACAAAGTTTGCATGAACACTGTGCTTGCAACCACGAGCAGTAAGTGTTCATGTTCACAACGTCTGGTGGAAAATATGCAGAAAGGAAAAGTACTTAAAGTTGAGACTAATGAGTGGTTTTCCTTTTTGTTTAAGAAGCAGCCTCGTTAATGTTGCTGAAATGTTATTTCCATGATGGAATGAGTTCTAAAAACAAAATAATGTCAGAATAATGTCCCCTCCCCCCAAATGTCTGCATCCTTATCCCCAGAACCTGTAAATATGTTACCTTACATGGCGAAAGGGACTTTGTTAATTGATTAAGTTAAGAATCTTGAAAGAGAAAGATTAACCTGGATTATCTGGGTGGACTCAATGTAGTCACAAAGGACCTCAGAACAGGGAGGCAAGAAGGTTGAAGGCAGGAGTTGGGATGATGGGTGATAAGCTTCAGAGACGGGGGACAGGCCATGAGCTTCCGGAAGCCAGAGAACCTAAGGACACCTCCAGAAGGAACACAACTCTGCTAAAACCTTGATTTTCGATTTCGGACCTCCAGATATTTAAGAGAATAAGTTTATATTGTATTAAGTCACAAAACAACAGCAACAACGGTAACAAGAACAAACACAAACCCGCAAAACCGCCCTTACTGCTTCCTGCGTGAAGTCAAACCCTTTCACTACAGTAACCACAATGATTCCTTTTGTTAGGTGTTGACGACATTCCAGGCGGTGAGGGGTGTGAGTCGCGTATGTGACTTCATTGGGTCTTCATGACAACCCTGGGAGTCAGAGCTAATATTACCCCCATTTTACGGACTAGGAGCCTGAGCTCCCTCGAGGTTGGCCCACCTGCCTGCCTTTGTACAGGAAGCGGCAGGGCTGGGCTTCGATCTCAAGCGGTCTGCTTCCAGAACTTGCAGTGATGTATGTCATGGCTTTGTATGTCACTGTTGAAAGAGCTTCAGTCATTAAGGTATCACCATCATGATTTGGGGGGTAACTGGCTCATACATCAGGTACTATGGTTTACTTAATCTTTACATTTAAATCAACTTGCTTTTTAACATTGGAATGCCTATCTCATTATCCTAAGCAAAACTACTTCCCATTGGAATCAACTGTTAAATGCGTTGGTTGTATTTTTCAAAGTACAGTACAATAAAAGACTGAGTAGTACAAAATAATCACCTGAGATCATCTTGTGCACCCTTGTTGGGGAGACACTAGACTGTCCTCTCCCCTCACCTCCCAGTCCAGCCTTTCATCCTCAACGCCCCTTGCCCCGGTAGGTACAGCGGTCGCTGGGGCCTGAACCTGTGCCAGCAGGATGCCCCCTCTGGGCTCTCCTAGCCCCTCCTAGCTGGGTGTATTCAGACCCGTCCTGTGTCCCCTCCCTGCCCTCAGTCTCAGTGCTTACCGGAGCCAAATCCAGATCAAGGCCATTGAGGGGCAGAGGACACTCAGCTTCAGAAAGCTGCCCATCACAGTAATGAATTCCTATTGGTGAAGCTCCTACTGTGTGCCAGGCACTATCCGAGAACCTTTACATATACCTGATGTCTCTTGGCTTTCCCCCCATGCATTGGCACATTTCTGGGCCAAAGTAAATACATTGAACAATTGTTTTAATTTTATTGTGGTAAAGACACATAACCTGAGATCCACCTTCCAGTCAGATTTTTTTTTTTTGGTTGGTTCTCTGAGCGGGGATCCAGATTTTCTTTTATGGTTAAATTTCTTGGGTGACATTGGTTAGCAAACATTACGTAGGTTCCAGGTGCACAGTTCTATGATACATCATCTATGTGTTGCAGTACGTGTCCACCACCCAGAGTCAGTTCTACTTCCATCACCATCTATTCGACTCCCCCTGCCTCCTCCCCCACCCTCCCCCACCCCTCCCCCACCCCTCCCCCTTGCCCCCAGGTGACCACTGAACTATTGACTGTGTCCATGAGCTTTTATTTCTTTGTCGCTTTCAGGTTTATATCCCACATGTCAGTGAGGTCACATGGTCCTTGGTTTTCCCCAGACAAAGGGGACCGTGCAGCCGTACTGTCCGCAGGCACAGTGCTGTGCAGCAGATCTCTAGAACTTACTCATCTTGCATGCCTGCAAGTTTCTTATTGGCTCCCTTAATGACCCTATGAAATGAATAGTATTTTTGATTTCTACTTTATATGTTAGGAAACTGACATCTGCATGACAGGGGTTAAGGCAAATCCCGCAGACTCAGGCCTGCGGCTGTTTGACCCCTGAGCTTCACCTTACCAGTCGGGTCCTCGGCCTGAGGGGTCCGTGACACGCCGACAGCGCCCTCCGAAGAGGGCCTGAGAATTTCTTGTCTGTCTGGGGAGTGGAGCAAAGAGGCGCTTACTCATTGCGGGTGAGGGTCTGCTTGGGTACCACCACTTTGAAAGGCAATTTGACAACAGCTATTAAATTTAAAATGCGCATGCCCATGGACCCCCACATTCGCGTTTTAGGACATTATCCTGCTGCTATTCTTGTACAGAAAGACCTCTGTAGATTGCTAATCAATGCAGCCTTGTTTGTAGCCTATGATGTCGTAGACTCAACCTAAACATCATCAGTCGGGGATATTGGCTACATAAAGTTTAGTACACCCACAAACAGCCATCAAAAAGAATGAAGGAGGTCTGTATGTTCTTATGCAGAACAACATCAAAGGTACTAAATTAACAAAGCAAGATGCAGAATGATGCCATAGTATGTTACTATTTGTGTCAAAACCCTGTGGGATGAAATACACATAATCACATGCACTGACACATGCATAGACTGTCTGAAAGGACATAAACAAAACAGGTGACAGTAGCTGCCCAGAATTTCTAATCAGAAGGGCTCCGGCAGGGATGGAAGGAGAAGGCTGGTTTTGGTGCAGTGTTTGCCCAGCTGGCAGACTGAACTCGGGGCTCAGGGTAATTCTAGGGTCTTGGGGATGTGAGTAATAGAGCTCTCCCTACCTCCATGCCCACAACAGCTACCCCAGGCTCTGCCCCTGATCAAGGGAGATGTATATTTTACTCTGTAACCTCTTTTACTGTGTTGGTTTTTTTTTTTTTTTTAATTTGTGTAGGAATGACCTCTTTAATAGTTTAAAATTTAAAAATTAAAAAAAGAGGAATGTCCTGCCTGAGACAAGACCCACCTAAGAAATGGGAACTATTTCAGCTGCAGGTGGACTCAGGTGGGGGGAGTTGAGATGTCAGGGCCTTGAGGCCTTTTCCACAGCAGGTGCAGGGCCTAGGGGCCTTCTCTCTTGATCTTGTTTTCAGTGGAAGATTTTATCCTCTCTTTTCTCCCACCAGCACCCAGTGATGGCTTCAGAGGCAGGTTTTTGGTCAAAATTTATTTCAGTAGCTCTGCTGAGCCCGAGGTACATCCTTTCCCTAGTACTTCCTATCCCTGTTTGTAAGATGGGGATAATATATGCCTCCCAGAGTGGTTGTGAGTAGAGTCAAAGGACAATGATGACCTTTCACTCCTAAGCCTCAATTCCACAGACTGAGTGGGGACCGTGGAGGAGGAAGACATTTTTGTCTACCCTTCTAGGTTCTTCTAGCTGGCCTAATAATTAAGCTGACGTGAGACAGATTAATAAGAGAAAATTAACCAATTTAATTACATACATACATATGGGAACCCCACATACATGAGTGGTTTGGAGGCAGAAAGCTGAAAGGAGGTAGTTATGGCATTTTGAGCCAAGGATGAGGTGAGGCACCTGGGGCTTCAAACGGGAGAAAGGTCACGATGAGAAGAGCAGGTATTTAGTAATTACAAGTTTGCCCCTGCCATACAGGTAGGTCATAAAACGTTATCTCTGATGATAATTGCTTAGTATGGGCAAGGCTCCCAATTTAAATTCTTCTAGGAAGAGGTAAGAGTTGCTTGTGAGCCCTCAGGGTCAGGATTGCCTTCATCTCAAGATAATCTACACCTCAAAGTGGCAGGTCTGGGGAGGTCTGTTCTGAACTCTGTAGGGCAAAGCCCTCTGAGATCCACCCTGCCAGGGTGTCCCTGTGTGTGCCCTTCTGCTGACGTTCACTGCCCCTTCCCGTCAGTCGGCCATCTTCTGTCCTGGCTGAGAGGGGAAGGGTTCTGTTCCTACTGACACTGCACTCTTTAGGAAAAGTCCCCAGGCGTTTTTGTTCTTGCTTTTTTCTTGAAGTCTCCTCTCTTGAGGCATCCGGGACTAATGACTCAGGGCTGGGTCAAAATTAGCCCAGACTTTGTTTCTGTCTCAAAAGCATTTGTTAAGCCAGCGCTCCCAGGACTGGCCTCAGGTACCCCCAGTCTTGCCTAAGGGGTTCAGTTTCCAGCCTCCCTGGGCACTCCCCCCAGGTATGAGGCAGTGCTAGTCCTACCTCCTTTATGATGATCATTTGAAGTCCAGAGTCTAGTAGCCTGGTCTGGATCCTTCACAGCTCCGGGCACTCCCAGTCCCCAATCACAGGGAACCCGCAGACATCCCAGGTCCTGAGTGGACCCGACCCGTCAGCGTGAGCGGTTATGGACCGAGCCATGCCCAGAGCTCAGCGGGGCTCAGTTCTGTCCAGTTGCCCCTTCCAGAAGCCAGCCCCGCCTCTTGGCGCCCTTCCTCCACTCCCATCACTTGCTTTGAGCCTCTGTGTTTCCAGATTTGACTTCAGGTCTCTCCTTTGCACCTTAATGTGGCTCACAGGCTGACCTGGAGGTGGGCGGGGAGGGAAAGCTATGATGAGCCCTGACTTTGAGGAGCACAAGCTATAGGATGAGGCAGGTCAGTGACAACGAGCCCCAGCAGCCCAAGTGGCTGGAGGGCAGTGCAGGCTGGCCGGTTGGTGAGTGAGGCGAGAGAGCAGGTGGCATCCTTCCTTCCTCAGTGCAGGCTCTCCTGCTGCCCTGGCTGCCTGGCTGGGATACGTGGAAGGGAGGTTCTGTGGCTGACGTGTGAGACTGCGCAGAACGCACCCTTAGCCTGGCCTTAGCCTCTTCCAGAAGCCTCGGGCCTTGCGAATGGAGTCTGGGCATCACTGCCCCACCCCGGCCTCGGTGCTGCGCCTGAGTCACTTGATGTGAGCCGAGATACCTGTCAGGTGTGCACTGAGGAACGGTGGACAGCATCTCGGCAGCTACCTCTGAGAGAGACCTGCTTCTCAGTGGGGACTCTGAAACCAAACCCTGCCCCAGGGACTCTGCCTGTGTCCCCTCTGGCTGGTGGGACAGGTGCTCAGGCAGGGCTTGGAGAAGTGCTCCGTGTGGCAAACTGCAGAGAACAGTGTAAAGACATGTGATCACGCTGTCTCTCCCTTTCCGTCCACCGGGAAGCAGCCCCCCATGGCCCATGTTCAGCGATGGTAGGCTGACCAGACGTCCCGTTTTAAACGGGACAGAAAACAGCAGTCCTGTTCCCCCATTTCACACGGTACATACGGTCAGTCTACTGACACCTTGTGAGACGAGGCTGACCCTACATGCCACTGGAAACAGGACAGGACTGTTGTGTTCTGTCCCATTTTAAATGGGACACCTGGTCAGCCTAGTGCGGCGTGGAAACAGGTTGAGAAGGGGATACAAAGGGACAGGGGACAGGGACTCGAGTGCACAGTGGTGCGTCCTCTTCTCCATAGGTACGTCTGTGTTCTATTAATAAATGGGAATGGTGCTCATTTTGTGCAGAAACCTTATGACCTTCAAGGACACTTGTGACCTCCAAGAGCTTCCCACAGAGAGGATGCCCCTCCCCTCCCGGAGCGAGAGCCACCAGTCCCAAGAAGACTCAGAGTCTCCGGACGCAGGCAGCTGCACTCGGCCCAGTGCCACCAGGAGGGGCGGCTGAGTGGTGTTTGGGGTGTGGGAAAGAAATGAACACAGAGCAGCGCCAATCCCCAGCCGTTCCTGAAGGAATGGCCCACGGAAGTGGGAAACCCGTAAGCCTGTTGGCGTCTGAAAACCAGGAGCGATTCAACTCCGGAGATTGTTCACACACCTTCCAACGCTGTTACTACAGAGGAGCTTTGTCTCACTCCCACCCTCAGGGTGACTTTTTGAACAGGAATGAGTTTTTTCAAGTCCCAGAGAAGTAAGACTGGAGCTAGATGTTCTTTCTCTGGGAAAACATTGGCTTTAGGATGACGTTAGGAATGACTGACTATGCAGAGTGGGGAGCACATTTACGGAGAAATGGGGCACAGGGCAGAGTTTTCCCCAGTGTGGTCCCTAAACTGCATCAGAACCATCTGGTACGTCTGGGGCTGGGGCCCAGAAGTCTGAGTTTCATTGTAAGTGAAGGTGTAGCAATACATATAGTAAAGGGCACAAACCTGAAGTGTATTATATAGCCCAATGACTTTTTACATATGAATAGAGCTGTGTAACTACCACCCCGATCAAGACCATTGTACACTTCTCAGGTGCCCCAAGACCCCACCACACCTCCTCCCACTGCAGGTAACTAACCCACCTTTCTCTCCTGGCAGGAATCAGCCACTATTCTGATTTCTTTTTTTATCACTATCAGTTTGTCTCATCTGTTCTTGAACTTCAGACAAATAGAATTGTGCATTATTCTGTTGTGTCTTTTGAGGAATAGAGTGAAGAAGTAAAATGGAATCACTGTAGTCAAACTGCTAAAATCAAGGAGGTTGACATACCAGGAAATGATTCTATTCTTGTTTTAACCAGGTTAGGAACTTAAACTGTTGAACTTGCCAGTCCTGAGACGATGCCTGGGTGTAAATCAAACCTCCAGCTAACGCTCTGATTACTCCCTAAAGGACCAAGGAAAGAGTACTGAGACCACCCAACATCCATTATCTAGACCACGGGTCCTCTGGAGGAACCATCTCAGACCAACCCAGAGGCTAAGAATGCAGACCTAGTTCTTCTCAAGAATGCACTTTTGACTCTATGAACGCTCAGCTCCTCTTTCTTCCTTGGAACACTCTGGGTATTGCCTAGTTGCGTTTCCGAATTGCAAATCCTAAGATCCTTAAATCAATCTTCAGCATTTATCTCCTGTGAAAGCCTCCTGACTCTTGGCGCACGTTTGACCAATGTTTCTTCTGCTCAGCATCATGTCTGTGAATTAATGTGCTTAATATGAAGTTAATATGGATTCGTCCTCTTTATTGCCGAGCAGTTTTCCATTGTGTGAATATAGGACAACTTGCTTGTCCGTATTCTTGTTGACAGCATTTGAGCTGTTTCCAGTTTTTGACTAAGATGAATAAAGCTGCTGTGAGTATTTTTGTACATGTCTTTTGGTGAATATATGCACTTGTTTCTCTTGGGTAAATACCTAGGATGGAGTCACCGATCATAGGGTACGTGTGGTGGCTTTGCAGTCATGCACCAGTTTGGCCAGACTGCATTCCTGTTTTTGCGTGTTTCTGGCTAGGATGGGTCACAGGGGACTCGAGGGCAGAAGGGAAGCAGCAGCCACTTTTGTGGCTCGTAAACAATGTGGTGATCTGCTGACCCACCTTGTTGGCAGGAAGCACCAGCTGGTTCCTCCTTTGACCTCTCTGCCTTCCGAGATAGGTGTGTGTTTGTTCAGCTCCATGGTTCAAGATCCTGGCTTCTCCAAGGCATTCCCATTGGCAGTGACAGAGGCAACAAGAACTAACATGAGTTTCAGGGATGCAGTTCATCCTCGTGAGGCATACAGGGTCCAGCTTGTCCTTGACCTCCCGAAAGTTCCATCTGCCCTCGGTTCCTAATGGTGTGACCTGTGGAATTCCAGCTCCAACATGAGAGGCAAAGACAGCAGCAGCCTTGCAAGACTGTTTAATCAGCTCCCACACTGAGGAAGGCCCAATCCCCATGCCAAATCCGTGTGTACAGTGGCTCTGCTCAGCTAATGCTATAAGTGTTCAACTCAGTTCTACACAGCCAAACGCGTTTCCAAAGTGGCGACCCCCACTTACTCCCTCCAATTGTTCTGTGGCCTGGCCAGACCTAGTTATTTTCATCCCTTAAAATTGTACCCATCTGATGGGTGAGCATGCACATTTCTACACAAGCTCTCCTTGGGACTATTACAAAAGGCTGAAGGATAAGAAACTGGTTTGGGGAAAGACATTGGCCCTCGAAGGAAGCCAGCTTGATTTGGAATCATATCTTCACCACTTATTGGCTGTATGATCTTAGTTGACTTTTTATCTCTCTGGGCTTCAATTGTTTTCATCTATAAAATGAATTATTTATCATCGCTAACAAGTATTGAGTGCTTACCAAATGCCAGACACTGTTTTAAGCACTCTATGTGTATTAACTCATTGAAATCTCTCGATAAATGATGAGGTGGGTGCTATTATTACCTCCAGTTTAGAGATGAGGAAACAACTTACTGAGATCCAAACCCAGGCGGGCCGGCTTCATTAGTTTTCACCATCTGCCGACTGTGCATTGCAAGGCAGGATGAGGATGAAATGATAACACGGAGGCAAAGGGTCTGCACAGGGCAGTAAAGCTACTACATATTGATTCTTCCTCTCCAGTGGATCCCAAGGAGAAATGGCCTTTCAGTTCTATCAAATATGCAGAAATTAATCTAAACAAGCAAGCAAACAAAGAAGCCAGCCTTGATCGTGATACATCCAACCAGAAAAGTAGGCTCTTCATAGGATTTGGAGAGATCCAGAAAGATCCAGCATTATCCAGAGACGAGGACACCCGTATGACTCCTTGCTTTGGATATTTTAGCCGAGTGGCAGGTAGGAGGTTTTACAGAGGAGTGTCAGGCTTCACCTAGTGTCAATCCATCAACTCCCTTCACTCTGACTTTGTACTGAACAAAGAACCTTCTGGTATTGATTTCCTTTCCCAAAAGTCTATCCTTCCTGAAAGAGATTGTGCTGACCAGTCAACCTCAGGATTCCTGTCTGCTGGGTGGTTTCATTTTCTCAGTGTAAATTAATAAATTGCATCTCAGGTTTATCAATCAGTTTCTTGTGAGTTTGTTTAGGTCATCTCCCCCACTGCTAATCAGAACTGAGCTCTGACGCGAGGCCGGGGCGGAAACACCACTGGGGTAGAGTAAGAGAGACGTCCAAAGACTTGTATGAAGAGGTATGCTATGGGGCCCAAGAGGACAGAGAGAGGGCTTCCGTGTGGGGGAAGGAAGCATCAGGGAAGACTTCCTGGAGGACGATGACATCGGCATAGGAAGAAGGACACCACAGCATAAAAATGTGGCTAAAACATGGGCTCTGGAGTCTGCCTACCTGGGTTGGAAGTCTGTCTCTTCCCACTGAACAGCTGTGTGACTTGGCCAATTTGCTTTCTCCCTCTCATTCCTCACCTGGAAGTGGGCGTAATGATTGTAGCCACCTTATGGGGTGACTGTAAGGATGACATGTTTCTCTGTGATATACATATGGCTCTAAGCACAACGCCTGACCCACAAGCTACACTCAGTGAACAGCTGTTATGGTGGCTGCCATTATTAATACCCCCAAATGATGTTTTCATTGAGGAGAATTCTAGGAGAAGGGGACACCTGCTGTATCCCCAGAAGTGATTTAGTCTCAGAGGGAGTGACAGCTGAGTCTGGGTTTGCTGTAAGACTCAGGGGGCAGAGCGCTCATTGCCTTCTATGGCTCTTTCCTTGAGAGCGGTCATAGCCGGTCCTGTGGTTTCTGCATCCTATGAGTAGAGCTGCCTGCACAATCCCATCAGCCCCGGGAACTTCCGTGGTTTCTGAGTCACTGTGTGGCCGTTTCAGCTTCCGAGCAGAAACTCCCAAGGCGGACTCACCAGCGAGGCCTTTTCTACCTTCTTCTATGGAGGATGGGGGAGGACACTGCACCCCACAACAGACCCCTGCAGAGAGGCCCAGCATCTCAGCGAGTCCCAAAAAGGAACAAGGCTCGGACCTGCCCAGTGAGCATGCTCCAGACCCAGGTGTGCTTCTTTGTTCAGCGTTCTGCCCACAGATCCTGAGGGGGTCTTCTCGAGTTTCACCACGACCTTGATTCTGGCCAATGCAGGGAGGAAGGGGTGAGAGAGACAGGAAGGCATGCTAGAGGACTGCTGGGGTCTCAGTCGTGTGTGTGATCTCCTGGTGAGTGGAGGTCCCCCTTTCTCCCCAATTTCTCCCCTCCTCCCAGTTAATCCCTGACAGCCCACCCCCCAACTTCTGCACCATGGAAACTGTTCCAGTTTTGTCTCAATTTCCTCATAACAAAGGTGAGGTGTCCCATTGGCCCAGCTATTTCCCGTCCTTCGTCCTTCGTATCTTGGGGTTGCTGGGCATCTAAAACATCCTGTTGTTTTAACTTAGGAATCCTGTCTCCTTCTCTTGGACCCATCTCCTCTTTTCATGAGAGTACGTGTGGGTGGGTGTGGGCGGTTACCCACAGAAAAGTATAGGAAAGCAGGGCCAGGAGACACAGAGCCATGGCTGGACGAGAGGCAATGCTCCTCTCTTGTTTTAATCAATGACACCTCTGGAAGGGGTACCCACCCCCATTCCTATTACTAATAATTGCTACTCCAAATTACCCATTCCAGAGCTCAATGCTCTGTCCAGCGCTTGTGGGGAGGGGCTCTTAGGGAGGTTGGGTGTCATTCTGGTGAAGAACATTCAGGTTTATATCCCAACACTGCCACTCACTACTCCTGTGATCTTGGGGGAGTTGCTTAACCCCTCAGTTGGCCCAGATAATGGATGCCAGTAATGACACTTATTCCCACAGGATGATTGTGAGAGTCAGCGAGAGAATCAGTGCAAAGTACTCTGAATGGTGCCTGAGAGGTGGTCAGTGCTCCATGAACCGCAGGTTCTCTTGATAGTTGTCAGTATTTCTCTCCGGGGCGGGGCGTGCCTGGTTGTTGACATGCTTCCTCAGCCTGGTCCGTAGCTTTGCAGATTCTGAAGCCATCAGTGCAGCCAGGGCCCTCTGTTCCTGCAAAGTCTGTGTGAGATGTCGAGTACCGGTAACCGGTGGCTTGATGAACACGGACTTAGAGCTGCGGGGAGGGCAACGGGCAGCCGGAGGCTCGTAGGGCCTGTGGCTCCCATGTCTGTCCCGGGCACTGGCCGTGAAGCTCCCAGTGGCTGGTCTGGGAACGCTGCTCGCCCGCACATGGCCAGGAGGCTGAGCTGATTGCAACATCTGCTGACTCACAGCACAGACAAACAGGCCCCTGCCTGGGACAAGCCTGGTCAAGGGGGAGGTCACCCTGGTTACACTGATGTGTCTTTGAGTGCTGCTGGTGTCTGGTGCAGGAGACTGAGCTCACTCATTTACACAGGGATTGTTTTTCTTCTCATTTGTTTCTTTTTAGGGTTAGGAGCACTTTGCAATCCTCGTTGAATATGACTTTATGATTTCCTTTGTTTTTCAATCATTAAATGCTTTTTGTTAACAATAATAGCTATTATTTTTAAATAGCTAGTAGACCAATTGGGTGATTTTCTTATATTTTCTTTAATGCATACAACAACCTGATTCCAGTTTTATAGATGAGGAGACTGAAGCTCAGAGAGATCTGTAAAAGCATAACTGGCCTAATATCTCCGTGTGTGTGTGTGTGTGTGTGTGTGTGTGTGTGTGTTTGGCATTACCTCAAGATGATTAGTATTTTTCAGTTGAAATGAAAGAGAAAGTGTTTGCATTTACATTTCATCATCCAAAACAAGCTCTCCAAACCTCATTAAAGAATATAGCTGGAAAAAGCAGTCATTTTGATGTGCATGGGCCCAGATTTTGCAAAGACAAAAAGTTTAAAAGTTTATGTTCTGTTTCCTGTGTTTGTTTGCTTGGCATATCAGAAATCAAAGTCGTTTATCAAATGGGAACCATTGGAACTGACACTTATAGCAGAATGGCGATGTCTGGGTAGGAGATGGAGAGTGTCTGGATAGGGCAGTGGATGGGTAGGAGAGATGTTAAGGGGTAGAATCAATGGGGTGTGATTGGTTGATGTGGGCTGAAGTCCAAGGGACTTTACGTAGGTGTCCACTGCAGCCTCCAGTGTTGCCAAACCCCTTTCCCTGTTTATTCTAGCTGGTTCTTGAATGTTCTTGCTCACCGCAGGCTTCGTGCCTCCGGATGTGCTGTGCCAGCTTCCAGTCCCTCACTCCAGAAATCCTGGGTTTCCTCGTCTGTCTTCCTGGCTAGAGTGAGCTCCCTGAGGAAAGGTGTGGAATCTCCTCTCTGCTCCCCAGCCTCCAGCACAAAGTCTCCTGCACAGCAAATATTTGTTAAGCAAATCAATTCATTTAAAAAGAGGTGCAGGGTGAGGAGGAATCGAGGCAGTAAAAGGAGAAGGACTGAAGATTCGGTGGGTCCTCAGACTTTGTTACAGTCACGCCCCACTCTGACATCACACAGTCAGCCTGTCTGGAGGGGAGGGCACGGTTCAAAGAACATTCTATTCTCTGTCCCAACAGTTTCCATACAACTGCCTACCCCGTTCCTGGAGGCAGTGCCTTCTGCAGTCATTGATGTGGACACAGGGAAGCCAGGAGGGAGGTAAGGAGACAAGGCAGGTCACTGCCCCTGACGGCCTGTCGGCATCCCGGGCTTCAGCCCTGGATGCACAGCGAGCTCGGGAGCTGGGCTGTTCTGAGGGCTCCTGCACATGTACATTCTCAAATCTCTCTCTCTCTCTGCTTTGACTTTTTCTGTTTATCCCTTGTTATGTTCACACTCAGGGATCCCCCGCCCCAGGCCCTCAGGAGATGGCAATGTAAGCTGGAGTGAGAGATCGGGCTGGAGTTAATGTCAGCGTCTTTGTGTCTTGCAGTAAAATAGGAAATCCTCCATTTAAGTTCTGCTTGTCCTGAGCTGCCATATTTTCTTATGTGTTTTTTCTCCATCAGTGAAGTTTTTTCCAGTTTTTAAAATTTAATTTATTTTTTATTAGTTTCATGTGTACAAGAGAACATACTGCTTAGACATATACAGTCTTTATATAATGATAACCCCACAAGGTCTATTTCCCACCGGACGCTTACATAGCTGTTACAATACTATTGACTGTAGGCCCTGTGCTGTACTCTATGTCCCGTGACTATATATATATATTTTGAGTAATAGCTGCCATTCAATGTTAATTTGTATTATTTTCAGGTGTACAACATGGTGGGTAGGCATCTATGTAATTTATGAAGAGCTCCCATGGGTGGGTCCATTGCCCACCTGACACCCTGCATAATTTTTTTGACATTATGACTTATACTCCCTGTACAGGACCTCGCGTCCCCGTAACCACCCATTTGCATTTCTCAGTCCCGTCGCCCTTCCCCCATCCCCCATCCTCCTGCCCATCTGACTCCGTCAGTTGGAGTCTATTTCTAGTTTGAGTGTTCGTTTATTCTGTTCTTCAGATTCCACATACAAGTGAGATCATATGGTTTTTGTCTTTCTCAGTCTGACTTATTTCACTTAGCGTAGTAACTTCTAGTGCCATCCATGTTGTGCCCATCAGTTAATTTTTAAAGAAAAGACTTGTTTTCTCTCCTGTCCAAATAGCTGATGTTAAGTCTTGGTAGCATCAGTGCACGGGCTGGGGAGTCGGGCAGTCAGTGCCCGTCTGTGGAGGGGGCAGGTTCCTTTTAAGTCTGGTCTCAAAGCTGCGGTCCCTGGAAACCGGGGAACCCAGTCCCATTCGCAGTCTGGCTGCTCCCGGCCATGCTTCCGGCGACTTCCTACACGTCTTTGCGAGAATGACTGTAATTAAAGTATCACAGTCCTCATCTCACCGGTCCAAAGAGCTCACGCTGGGCTGTGTAACCAGCAAGTAGCTGGGGCCTATGACCAGAGCTGCCCCCGCCCCCACCCTCAGTGGCTTGGGCGGTCTTGTTTCCTTTGTGCTTTGTGTTTTGGTAGTGGTTTGAGAATACTATCTGGTCCTGCCCTTGTACTGTCCTAACCTCTCATTCCTTCCTCATTAAAAAGAAGGGTGGGCTTGGAATGCCTTGAGCTGCGACCCCAGGGGGTGGGGGATCCAGGAGGCTGGGCAAGGGGGTCTGCCCACTGCACTGACTACGCAGGAAGCTCTCCCACCATTCAGCTGTTGAGGAGGAAGCGGGTGCCCAGGCCAGGAAGCCAGCAGCTCACATCCTGTGGGCCAGAGTGACGGCCAGGCAGCTGGTTTGGCTGGCGGTGTCACGCTGATCACAGGCTCCAATGGGCAATTACACATGTCTTTGATGAATAAAAAATGGGGCAATAAATGAATACTTAATCAACACAGTCTGGCGGGGAGGCTCCTTCAGAACCTGGGGTGGGGAGGTGAGGCAGGGAGTCACTGAAGGGGTCCTAGGGAGTGAAAAGGCAGGGCACCCCTTCAGGGGGTGGTTTGGAAGGCTGTCCAGTCCTGGTCCTGCCCTCCCTGCGTTTGTGCTGGTGGGTTGTTGGCAGTGCTGGGAGCTGGGCTCAGGAGAGAGGGTGGAGCTGGTGGGCACACCGGCGGGAGGGGATGTTCTGTGTCCCCCCATGT
Source organism: Lyroderma lyra (assembly GCA_004026885.1). Classification (NCBI taxonomy): domain Eukaryota; kingdom Metazoa; phylum Chordata; class Mammalia; order Chiroptera; family Megadermatidae; genus Lyroderma; species Lyroderma lyra. Next base: position 10,804 of record PVJL010006392.1, on the reverse strand, counting down.
GGTCGAGGTGTGTGTGTGTGTGTGTGTGTGTGTGTGTGATCGGTGGAGCTCCGCGGGTCCCCCTGCGCGTGCGGTGGTATTAAAACTAACCTGACTGAGGTGGGAGGAGAGGCCACTGCGGGGGCCGAAGCAGAGGCAGCGGGGCGGATCCCCGGGCGCCATCCAAAAGGGCGCGAGTGCCTGCCAGGCCAGGAGAAGGAAGTGATGGAGAGTGGGCGGGGGGGACCTCCCCTACAGCGCCCCGCCTGTCCCAGCTCTTCCGGGCTCCAGCGCGGGATGAGGAGGACTGCGAGGGGCGGCGACAGAGAGGGGTGATTCCGAACCGCGCAGAGCGGGGCCCAGCGCGGAGAACCCGCGCAGGTAGGGCACCGGGGAGGGGCCGGGGCCGGGGGCGAGGCCCGCTGACCCCTGGGCGCCTCTGGGGGAGGCCCGGACCTCGTGCTGCGGGGGTGCGGGGAGGGGATGGTGGCTCCGCCTCGGGGCGCTTCCGGGCAGATCCATGGTGACCAGAGGCGAGGAGGTGGGGAGGGGACGTGGGGAGTCCGAGCTGAGGGTCGGGGAGGATTCTGTTGGAGGTCGGATATTTGGGGTATCAGACTGGCCGGCTTTGGGAGTAACTAGCCCAAGTTGACAAAAATCCCCCCAGAGCTTTCGCTTCCTTCCCCGTTAGCAACTGGAAGGTAACAAAACAGCACGTTTGCCCCGTTGCAGTGAGGATCTGTGAGGACATCCAGTGCCCTCACTCCCTGCGCCGGGGCAGAGTTGCTGCTGTCATCGATTCCGTGGACAATTCCAGAATTTGGGCTCAGTTTCTGCTTCGCGACCTGCTGCCAGCTGTTGTGGGATGGAAAGGCGCTTTTGCCTCCGTTTCCAACAGCTGGCCTCTCTCTCTGCAGCACACAAAGACCACTTTGTCCACCTCTACCACAAGCGTCCTCTTCGCAGCAGCCTCTGCCGTCTTTCACGGGACCCAGGGAATCGCCCACCGTGGTTTGGGCCCAAGCCCCACACCGGGAGGACCAGGAAACGCGGGAACCGGAAGGAGCTGCCCAGGGACTTGTCCAAGTGCACCCGAGCCCGGCCCGCTGCTCCCGCGGTGAGCCCTGGACTCTGGCAGTGTGACTTGAGGATCTGCCCTACCCAAGGCCATGGCCAGCCAGGGCCTGCCCCTGCGCATGGTGCGCATGGCCACCCTGCTGACGGGGCTGCTGGAATGCCTGGGCTTCGCCGGAGTCCTCTTCGGCTGGGCCTCCCTGGTGTTTGTCTTCAAAACAGAGCACTACTTTAAGGAGCTGTGTGAGCTGCATGCTGGGCCGACAGGCAATGTCACGGAGCTGGATGGTAAGGGCGTGGTGACCCCTCAGAAGTCGAGTCTGGTGGGGAGGGGTGGGAAGGAGCCCACCTCCTACCTGCCCTGCCAGCCTTCCTGTCAGCCTCCTCCGTCCTTCCCTTCTCAACCTTCATGTAAAGGGCCCCTGGGGTGGGATGGGGTGGGGGTGCCAGCTTCTGAGGGGTGATTAGGGGCAGTCACGTTTCAACTTACCTGAGGGAGAACTTTCCACCAGGCAAGCTGTCCAAGATGGAAGGGGCTGCCCTAGTGCCCTCTGGCAGGAAGGCCAGGATGGGCAGGAGGTTGGCCTGTCCACCCTGGGCTCCTGATACCTTACTCTGTCTCCTCCAGACTGCAAAGCCCAGGATGAGAGGTTCTCACTCATCTTCACCTTGGCATCCTTCATGAACAACTTCATGACCTTCCCCACCGGCTATATCTTTGACCGTTTCAAGACCACTGTGGCCCGCCTCCTAGCCATGTAAGCCCCAGAGGCCCAGCCTGGGCACAGGTGGGCAAGAGGGATCCTTCTGGCAGCAGCCTGGCTTGGAGGGAGACCCAGGCCAGGCGACCGGGCAGCCCGCCAGGCCCCACCCCGGCAGCTCTGTTAGGAAGAGCCCAGGCTGTGGACCCACCTTTTCCCCTACTTCCTCTGCTCCCTGTGAATGTGTGTTCAGTAGGATGCTGAAGTGAGCAGGTGCCCGGGCCGACTTCCTGCGAGGGCTGGCCTGGGGCCAGGGTTACCAAATTAGCAATGCCTAAAATTGTCACTCCACTGTCACCCTGGGGATCCTTGTCCGCATTTCCTACAAGGCCTGGTATCCAGGGGTTCAGGCTTAATCGTCATCTACTCACCCTCCGTCCCTCCCCAGAGGCTTAGCTGGTAAGGTCTCCTGGGTATGTCAGCGGTGAATTTCAGGTCCCTTCTGACTGGAAGGGAGACGCCCCTCTTATCCCCCATGCAGACGAGTCAGGGAGAGTCAGGGACATGATCTCGCTCACACAGCTGGCCATGTTCAGCCAGAAGCAGTGAGCTCCTGGGGGTTGATACCCTCCCGGCTGGCATGTGAGAGATTAGTCATCAGATGGAGGAACTGCAGGCCAGCTGGGCTGGGAAATCACTAGAGAGCAAAGCAAGTCCCTTGCCCTTTAAGCGTTCCAGTGCAGAATGATTTTATCTCAGTCTTGGGGTCTTGGGCTTCCCCCCTCTCCTCCTCTTCCCTCCTCTTCCTCATCTCCAGCCTTAGCCTGTTAAGAAAAACTCCATCTTCCTTCCTGTGTTTCTCCTTTACTCTCACACAGAACTTCACTTCTGACCCTCTGGTCACCGAATGTGTGAGATTTCCCCCACACCAAGCGAAGCGGCGACACCAGCTGGGCGTCCTATCATTTAACTCGATTCTGCCACTGGCTACCTGGAGATAGATAGCATCAGATCTCACGGGTTAAGGGCTCAGTCCCATGAGACTGCCCCCCGCCCCCAGTTCACATGTCTGAGTTGGTAGGTCCCCCATGTGGGAGAGGGGCTAATTTCCTTCTTTCCACAATGAGTTCTTCTGGCTGGGCCAATAATCAAATTGTCATGAGGCAGACTGACAGGAGAAAATAAGCACATTTAATTACATGTGTACATACAGGGGTTCCATAAGAATATGGGGTCCACCAAACTGGGCAGCTGAGGCTTATCTGCTACCTCCAGTTAAGGAGAAAGGGGGTGGGAGTAGTGGTTTGGGCCTGCAGCAGTGAGGAAGGCAGATCACATGGAGACGGAAAGTAAATGTTTGGAAACAGATGTTTGCTGGACTGTCTTTCACAATGGGCCACGGTGAGGACTCAGACCAAACAGCCTTGTAAGTCCCTCCCTCTCGGAGCAGGTTCTCCAAATTACTTTGAGGGAGTTAGCGCGAAGATCAAAGTTTCTTCCTGAGTCCTTTGTTTCTTACAAATAACGAGCTTAAAATAATCACTATTCCAAAGAGGCCTATTTGGGGGTGACAGACTCCACTCCCCTTTACCAGGTGACCCACAACTTCTGTCCGCCTTGGCTAGAAATCAGAGGTTCCCATGACTTCCTCCCCTTAGATTCCATTGTTTGCTAGAGCGGTTCACAGAACTCAGGGAATCATGTACTTACGCGTACTGGTTCGTTAAAGTACGTGCTAAAGGATACAGGTAAACAGCCAGATGAAGAGATACCTAGTGGCCATTCTCATGAAACATTCGGGTAAAGGAAACACAACTTCTTTGTATAAAGCTGGGAGGGTCCCAAACACAGGGGCTTCTGTCCCCGTGGACTTGGGCTGTGTCACCTTCCTGGTATGTGGATGTGTTCACCAGTCTGAGGGATCTCTGCACCCCCAAACTATTGGGATTCTCCAGGGCTTCCTCACATGCAGGTGATCAATTACTAACTCCATGCCCAGCCCCTCTCCCCTCTCCAGACAAGTGTGTGGGTCGACAGGGCCAAAAGTTCAAGCTTCTCATTACGGCTTAGTCTTCCTGGTGACTGACCCCCATCCAGGGGCTCACCCAGAATTGCTTCATCAGAACAAAATATTCTCTAATGCTCTTATCAGTTAGGAATTTACAAGGGTTTTAGGAGCCCTGTGTCAGGGGCTGGGGACAAAGATTAAATATATACAGTTTTATTATAAACCACAATATCAAACTTAGGTACTGCTTTTATTATCCTATGCCTTAGAACACCCCCAAACGGCTAAGAGACCCTGATAATCTTAAGATTGGTCCTGAAATTATAGCTCCCTAGAACTTTAAGCTTGGGGTCTAGATCAGTCCAATGATTTCCTTTCTAGACTGGTCCAGACAAGGTGACTGAGGCCCAAAGAGGGTCAGCGCCTTGCCCAATGTCACGCAGCAAAGAGGATTTAGGACTCCAGGTTTTGCTTTGTAGACGAGGCACTAACCCCTTTCCGCAAGGGATTGGCCTGTTGGGACTTCGACCACTCTGTCCCTGCAGGTATCTCTTTTCTTGTCAACAGCCTCTGTCTCCTGTTGTGTGTTTCAGATTTCTCTACACCAGTGCCACGCTCATCATAGCCTTCATCTCTGCAGGTGAGTGCTGTCGGGTGGGTGGGGAGGACACGGACCGCTCAGGGGAACGCTCAGGGACACCTGGTGGGTGGGGCAGGTGCCGGAGGTGATGGCAGGACACAGTTATTCAGAGGTCCATTGACTTTGAGCTTGAAAGAGTCCTTGAAAGAGTTACTGCTGGTCTATGGAAACAGCCTCGTGCACTGTGACATGGGAGGAGTAAGGACAACAGAGGGACTGCTTCAGAGAGTGACATTTATCCAAATATTACATCATTCCTCTTCGAGGGGTTAAAATGCTCTCTTTTAAAAACGAAATGATAATATGAATGACAGCTCTTTTTGAAAATATCCTTAACTTAGAAGGGTAAAAGTTGACCTCCCTATTGTGGTCAGAAGTCTTATTTTCCAATTTTACTGGTCTATAAACATGTAAAATTCCCAGAGTCTGGGAATTCCAATCCAGTTTGTTCTCCCATTATGTAGAGGAGAAAACTGAGGCTGGCGAGAGGCCCCGGCAAAGACTTGCTCAAGTTAGCAAGAAGTGGGCCTGGGACCCCCGGCCGGCCAAGAGATGCCTTCCGGTCCTCCTCCCCGGAGTCAGGTCGTCGGGCTAGAAGTAATAGCACATAACTCTCCGGACCGAGGCCGGAGGGCATCACGGGGTCATGGCCATCTGTGCCCAGTAAACACAGGCTGAGGATCTTGGTCCAAACAGATCTCACGAGGTAGCCTGGCACCCCGAGCCAGTTACTTAAAACCACTCTCCTCATCCAACCAGCTTCCCCTTTCCTGAAAGCCTGTAAATGATTTTCAAGCGCCTGAGTGTGGAGCGGTTGTTTGACTCTCATTTGTGAATCATTTGAGCAACAATTCCCTCTTTCCCCAGAAAACAGGGCTTTTTGTTTTTCGAAACAAGTGTGGGGAGCACGTTGTCTCTATTGTGAAACCGCCCTGAGCACGTGAGGACACATGTCCCTCCTGAAAAGACAGAAGCGGAGTGGCAGATAGTGCGAGCGCTCCGCAGGGGGCACGTGACCCTGCTTCTCGAGGCAGAAAACAGTCGTTAAGTTTGGAGGGTGTTCGGAGGCACACACGTCCGTGCTCCGTGCACAAACATCAGATCTCCACCCCGCAGAAGTTTCCCTTTCAGTCCTCTTGACTTCATGAATGAAGATCTCCGTGTGGGGCAGGGACGGTTTTAAGACCCTGGTGGGAGCCGGTTTCAGGCTTTGAACATTCTGAGGGCAACTGCACCCAGTTACAGCTTCATGATATTGTTTTTCTTTCATTGGATTAAGTTTTGCAATCACTCTCTATCCATGCCAAGCCAGACAAGTTGCTTTTCATTTATAATAGTGATGGGACACTTCCTTTAAAAGTAATGGAGGGAGCTCCCTGGTGGGGTAGTGGTTAAGTCTTCGGGCTGTCAGCGCTGAGGCCTTGGTTGTTTCCCAGCCAGGGAGCCACCCACATACCAAAATAAATAAAAAAATGGATTGCTTCTGGGAAGGAGTGAGTCAGCTTGAAGAAAACATTTTAGCAAATAATAAAACAGGCGTGTTCTAACAATAGAAATGAATTAAAACAAACAAACAAACAAAAAACAACAGGCGTGGGTTATGGCCAAAATCATGAAGGTGGGCAGAGGTCTGGTTTGGGACGAATTTCTTAAGCCCCTCCCACCTTGGCATTTTAGTTGTTTTACTCTTACCAATACCGATTGTAATGATTTTGCCTTTCTTCTTTTCTTTCCTTTTTGTTTGTCGGTCTTTCCAAGGGCAAGAAGTATTGTTTACTCACTGGGCATTTCTGCATTAATGAACAAAGGAGCGACAGCCCATGGCCGTTGTCTCGGGCCTCACAGCACAGGAAGAGCAGGGACTCTTGTACCCCCTTATGGAGGATGTGACTGAGTCACAGATTCAGAATCAGCTCAAAGTCCAGTAGTGATTTAGAGGCGGGGCTTGGGGGCTAAGTCCGGTTTTCTGTCACCAACAGTGTCAAGGACGAACAGAAGGCTGCTCAGGGTCTAGTGAGGGACGTGAGCAGTGGCTTTTCTTTGAATTTTCTTTGAATCCTGCCTCTAGGTGTAAAGATTCAGGCCTGTCACAGACCAGGGACTATCTTTCATGGGACCAAGAAGGTGGCTCAGGAAACCTCCACGGGGTCCCTCTGTGGGGACATTTAGGGGAGCCCTGACCAGTACACTAAGGCCCCAATTTCTAGAGACCTGGATAGAATTAGGGCCCTGGCCCAAGGGTTGTCAGGGGCTCAGAGCAGGTGGGAGCCCGAATTTGAGGCTCCCTGTTTGGGTTGCACTTGGACGTGTGACCCGCCTCTGTCTCTGCTCGTTGCAGACTCAGCACCGCTGCTCTTCGTGGCCATGCCCATGCTCACGGTCGGGGGAATCCTGTTTCTAATGACCAACCTGCAAGTGAGAGCTGCCCTCCTCCTGGGCCCCGGGCAGGAGGCTGGAGAGGGAGGGGGAGGGTAAAGCACTGGCCCAAGCCCGGGCGGGAGCTCCTGGTTGGAGGGTGATCAGTGCCTGGCACGGGCTGGGTGCACGGGATGCAGCTTTCTGGTGAACACGTAAGTGATTCAGGCTGGTCACGTGCTCTCCAGGTTGGGAACCTGTTTGGCAGACACCGCTCAACCATCATCACTCTCTACAATGGGGCATTTGACTCTTCCTCTGCCGTCTTCCTTATCATTAAGGTAAAAATCAGCGTAGCCCACACTTATTGAGCCCTTGTATGTGCCACACACTTGTCTTGTGAGCTTTGCATGATTGCTCTCCGTCAACCATCTGCAGCTGGTGAATGTGACCCTTGAACTGGAACCCTGGCCCGTCTAGTTCTAGAACCCGAGCTTGTTAACCCAGAAGCCTGTTCTTTACACTGACATGGGATATGGGGCAGAGGCTGAGGAGGCGTGGTTGGGGTATGCGTGGGCCAGGGCTGGGCAGAGGGTGGGGGCCCTTTGGGATGGAGCGTTTGCACCTGTGAGCTTCTGGTTTGTGAAGCGGGTGTGTGTGGTGTGCGTGTGCGCGTGTGGGTGCGTGTGCGCGCGCCTGTGTGTATGTGTGTGGTGTGCGTGCATGTGCGCGTGCGCGCATGCGTGTGCGTGCGCATGTGCGCGCGTGCGCATGTCTATGGTGTGCGTGTGCGTGCATGTGTGCGTGTGCGCCTGCGCGCATGTCTGTGGTGTGTGCGTGCATGTGTGCGTGTGCGCCTGTGCGCATGTCTGTGGTGTGCGTGTGCGTGCATGTGCGCGTGTGCGCCTGCGCGCATGTCTATGGTGTGCGTGTGCATGCATGTGTGCGTGTGTGTGTGCGGCTAGCGGGGGTTGCAGGGACAGACACAGAGGCCTCTCCAGCTCTCCTGAAGGTAATGGTGGGGTTCAGTGGGATGGGTTGTTGCAGGCTCTTAGTGGCCCACCCAGCAGCCATTCTGCCTTCTTCATGGCTAACAGTGTCCTCTGGGCAGTGATGTCTCCCTGTTAGTGACGCGTTGAGGCAGTCCTGTTGTCCAGTCCTTATTAGTGAGATGAAGGGACTATATCCTGGAAGACTTTAGAGGACATTTCCCCCCGTGATGGAAGGGGGGAGCATAGCAAAAAGGAAGCCTTCCTCCGTGCGTGCTTCGGCGGCACATATACTAAAATAGGAAGCTTCCTCCTTGGTCCCCTTCCCACCCTCCCTCGTGCCCTGGATGTGGCTTCCTTTCTCTGCTCCCTACTTAGACTTGGGAGGAGAGAGTGTGGCAGAGCGCGGGCTAGCGTTCTTAGTTCACTCTGACCTCGCTGCTGCTTCCTCTGGCCTTGAGCCATGCACTGGGTCTCTCTGGACCTCACTTTCACCCTCTGTAAAATGAGGAGGTTGGGCTAGATCAATGGTCTTCAAACTGGGTGCTGGGGAACCCTCAGGGTTCCCGTGGATGTTCTGTGGGTCACCAAGGAGAATGAGGGGAGGGTGACTGGGACACTCCCGACTGGTATGTTTTGGGAGTTACATTTTTTTGTGTAAACTTTTGTTTGAACGAAAGAACTTTGCTGCTCTTGGGTAAAAATAAAAGCACCGTGTTCGAAGACCTTTGAGAAGCCCCGTCGGGAGCTCGCCAAGGCTGTGGGCATGGGTGGCACGCTGCCACGCCTGCTTCCGGCTGAGCCGTGGGGCGGGGGTGAGGCTCTTTGTGGACCCGGCGTCCCCAATCAGCTTCCAGGAGGGAGGCTCATTCTTGGAAATGGGGTCCCTTCCCCTGCTTCATACACTGCCTTTCTCATTGTATGACAAAATATGGGTGACATAAAATTTACCATCTTAATCGTTTTCAAGTGGCATTAGGGTCATTCATAGTGTGCAACCGTCACCACCATCCATCTCCAGAACTCTCTTCAACCTTGTAAAAGCGGAAGCTCTGGAGCCATGAGACAATAGCTCGCCCTTCCGTCCTCGCCCGGCCCCTGGCCACCGCCGTTCTATTTTCCATCCCCGTGATCGGGCTACTCCCAGTACCTGTTAGGAGTGGAACCAGGCCATGGTTGTCCTTGTGGGGCTGGCTTGTTTCACTTCGCATGGCATCCTCCAGGTGCATCCGAGTTGCAGCCTGTGTCAGGCCAGGCTTCCGTTTAAGGCTGAACCACCTCCCGTCAGAGGGACGGACCCCATGTTGGTTCCCATTCATCTGTGACGGACACCCGCTTGCTTCTGCCTTTGTGATGTTGTGAATAGTGCCGCTGTGCATGCCGGTGATACGCTGACCTTCCCCTCCTTTTCCTGCAGCTGCTTTATGAACAGGGCATCAGTCTCCGGGCCTCCTTCATCTTCCTCTCTGTCTGCAGTGCGTGGCACGTTGGGCGTACCTTCCTCCTGATGCCCCGGGGCCACATCCCCTACCCACTGCCCCCCAACTACCGCTACGGGTAAGGATTGTGACCTGGTGACCCTGGGCCAGAGCTCTTCCTCTGACTAGGGGTTGGAAGCAAGGGGACAGACAAGTCAGACATGGACATGTAGGACAGAGCAAACGTGTCCCAGGACAGGAGGACTAGAACAGGGGTCTATTCGTTAACTATGGCTGCATAACAAACTGCCCCCAAACTCACTGGCCTAAACCATTAAGCACTTACTATGTTTTACAAGTCTGTGGGTGGCTGACTAGTTCTACTGGTCAGGGACAGACCTGGGTGATCTTAACAGGCTCCCTCGTGTCCTGATCATCTGGGGGACTAGCTGAGGGCCAGCTGGTCTAGGATGGCCTCGCTCACATGGAGTTTGTTGGGCGGTCATTTAAGGTGACAGAGATGTCTGGGCCACCTGGTTCTCATCTGCTAGCAGGCTGGCTAGCGTGAGTTTGTTCACATAGTGCTTTCAAGAGAGAGCATAGAAGGGCCCAAGCTCTCTTAAAGTTGAGGGTCGGAAAAGGCACCTCACATGACAAGGGCAGCCCAGGCTCGGGGGGTAGGGGGTGGTCAGAATTGTAGCCCCATTGCAAAGGGCACACACGTGCTGCTTGCAGACCTCACGTGCTCTCTGTTTTCTTCTCGTGAGCACCCTCTTAGATAGATGCCCTCACCTCCATTTTCCCAGTGAGAAAACTGAGGCTCAGCAGGGTTACGTCTGAGCCGTGCTGCCAGCTAGGAAGAGGCTGTGCCGGGATTGGAACCCAGGCCTGGCCTCCTCCTCCCATGCTTCCAGGGCCTCCCCGACTTTGCTGCCCGTTGGCATCAGTAGCATCACTTGGAGACCTTTAAAATGAACGGAGGCCGGGCTCCCACGCCCAGGCGTCGATTTTGCTGGTCTGGGCCGGGACCCGGGCATCGGGGTGGTTAAAAGCTGATTGCAGCGTGCGGTGACTTTTGGTTTCCGCTGCGCTCTGACCACCGACCTGAGTCCCAAGCTCAGCTCACGGTCCCTGGGCTGGGCTGCCGGGGCTTTTGTTTCCATAGCCTGTGCTCCAGGGACAGCACCGGAGAGGAGAAGGAGGGAGCAGCCGAGCCCGAAAATCTGCAGTCGAAGGAGGTCCTGTCACCGGAGGAAGGTATGTCTGCTGGGTCGGTCATTTTCCTGTCGGCGCTCGGCCTTCCCCTCAGCCCCCCAGCGACTCGGACTCGAAGGCCAGGTGGGGAAATGACCCGCAGGAGCCCCTCAACTCCTCACTTATAGAGGGTCCAGAGCAGGGCACGACTTTGTGCCTTCTCTGCTTTCTGTCCCTCTTTCCTTTCCTGCTGGCCCCGAAGTCAGTCTTCGATCACTGCCTTCCCTGCCCCCCGGCTCCTGAGCCCTCAGTCTGGCTGATTTGGTCCCAGTTCTGCAGGTCCCCCGGGTCGCCTTCTCTCACTGTCCCTCCCCTCCCCTTCCCTTCCCTTCCCCTCCCCTTCCTTTCCCCTCCCCCATTCCCTCCCCTTCCCTCCTCTCCCCTCC
>PVJL010006391.1:0-92754 GCA_004026885.1 Lyroderma lyra | reverse complement strand
TTTTTTTTTTTTTTTTTTTTTTTTTTTTTTTTTTTTTTTTTGCTTTTTGGTATGTGGGTAGCTCCCTGGCTGGGAATCGAACCCAGGCCGCAGCACTGACAGCGCCAGCGCCGAAGCCTTAAGCCACTACACCATCAGGGAACTCCCGTCTGCTCTTATTTTTAATATTTTATTCCTTCTTGTTTTAGGTTTATTTTGTTCTTCTAAATTCTTGAGGGTAGGCCCTTAAGCTATTTCAGATTTTCCTCTTTTCTAATATAAGAATTTTAGTGCTGTAAAATTTTCTTTAAGTACTGATTTAGCTACATCCCACTGATTTTGATGTTTATTTTCATCTAGTTTAGTGTATTTTTTTAATTTCCCTTGAGATTTCCTCTTTGACCCATGGATTATTTAGATGTGTGTTGATTAGCTTCCAAGCATTTGGAGACTTTCCTGCTATCTTTTTGTTACTTGGTTTCTAGTTTGAGTCTATTTTTGTTAGAGAACATAGTCTGTATGATTTCAGTTCTTTTACATTTGTCAAGGTTTTGTTTTATGGCCCACAATATGGTTTATCGTGGTGCATGTTTCATGGGCATTTAAAATGAATGTGTATTTTGCTGTTGTTGGATCCTGTTGGTTGATGGTGTTCTTCTGTATCCTTGCTGATTTTCTGCCTGGTAGTTTTATCAATTGTTTAGAGAGAGCTGTAGAAGTCTCCAGTATTCATCCATTTCTGCTCTCAGTTCTATATTATGTATTTTGAAACTGTTGATAGGTATATACATATTTAGGATTGCTATATCATCTTGATGAATTTATCATCATGTAATGTTCCTCTTTATCTTTGGTAATTTTCTTTGCTCTGATGTCTGCACTATATCTAAAATTAATATAGTTTCTGTCTTTCTTTTGGTTTATGTTTGCATGGTATATTTTTTCCATTATTTTACTTTCAATCTGTGATATTTGAAGTGAGTTTTTATAGGTAATATATAGTTGGGTCACTTTTTAGTCCACTCTTACAGTCTCTTTTTGAATTGGCACATTTAGACCATTTATATTTAATGTAACTTTTGGTATGATTTGGTTTAAATATGTCATTTTATTATTTATTTTCTATTCTTTAAGGTTTTGGTTCCTTTGTTTTATCTTCTGTTTTCTTGCGGATTACTTGGACATTTTTTTTGAATTCCATGTTGAGTTTTCTATAGTGGTTTTGAGTGTATGTATATCTTTGTAGATTTTTAGTAGTTTCTCTTGGGGAGCGACGTTTAAAAGGGAAGACCCTTTACATACATAACTGATCAGTCTACTTCTCCCTACATTTTGTCACTTCGAGTAAAATATAGAAACTTTACCACCATTTAGGTTCATTTACTCACCCACCCCCACCTTTATTATAATTATCTTAAATATTTTCTGGACATACATTAAGAACTACTTTAGACAATGTTGTGCTGTTTGCTTTAACCATCAAACCTTAGTTGTAAAACTCAAGAGGAGGATGGTCTATTATGTTTACTCATATTTTTATTCTCTTGTTCTTCCTTTATTCCTAATGTGTCAACTTTCCTTTTATTCATTTCCTTTCTCTTTAAAGAACTCCCTTTAGCTATTCTTTTAGGGTGAGTCTTCTGATGCTAAATTCTTTCTATTTTCCTTCATTCGAGAATGCCTTGGTTTCATGTCCATTTCTGAAGGATATTTTCACTTGATATAGAACTTGGTTTGACAATACTTTTCTTTCAGCACCTCTGACCTCCATGGTTTCTGATGAGAAATCAGCTCTCATTCAAATAGTTGCTCTCCTGTAGGTAATCAGGCATTTCTTTTAGTTTTTCAAAGTTAGAGTATGATGTGTCTAGGCATGAATTTCTTTTGGTTTAACCTGTTTGGAGTTTGATCAGCTTCTTGAAGATAGGTTTGTATCTTATGCAAAGTTTGGAACATTTTCAACCATTATTTCTTCAACTACTTTTCAGCTCCACCTTCTGTCTCCTCTGCTTGAAACTTCAGTTGCGTGAATGTTAAATCTTTTGTTATTTTCCTACAGGTCCCTCAAACTCTTCTTTTTTTTTTTTTCAGTGTGTATTCTTTCCATTAATCAGGTTGGATAATTACTCTTCGTCCCTTATTCTTTATTCTGTTAATTCCATTCTTCTGTTGAGCCTATCTCCTGAGTTTATTTCAGTCATCGTATTATTCCATTTGAAATTTCCCATTTGGTTATTCTTTATATCCTCTGTATCGGAGTGTACAACCATTTGACTTCCTTGGGCCACACTGGAAGAAGAATTGTCTTGGGCCACACATAAAATATACTAACACTGACGATAGCCGATGAGCTTAAAAAAAATGGTCCATGCATAATTTTCATAATGTTTTAAGAATGTTTACAATTTTGTGTTGGGCCACATTCAACACTGTCCTGGGTCACATGTAGCCCATGGGCCGCAGGTTGGACAAACTTGCTATATATCTTTGCTGAAATTTTCAATTTACTTGTTTCAAAAAAGTGTTTGTAATTTCTCCTTGAAGCATTTTTATGATGGATGTTTTAACATCTTTGTCAGATAATTCTAACATTTATGTTATCTTGTTGTTACTGTCTATTGTCTCTTCTTCCCGATTTTCTCAGTATGATGAGTATTTTTCCATTGTATCTGGACTTTTTTGGTATTATGTTATCAGACACTAAGTCTTATTTAAATCAGTTTTATTACACCTCCATAATAACCAGGCCAGTAGGGAAGAAAGGCACTGACTCTTTACCACCAATTGCAGAATTTCCCCATCCTAGTTCTGTTATCTTACTAGGAAGATAGTTCTATTATCTCTCAGGAAAGGGAGAAGCTTACTCATTAATCTCCTAACTACTTGGTGGGGGAATAGAAATCCCTACCTGTTGCCTCCCTGATATCAGGAGTGTGGTAGTGGTAAGGGGCACCTCATTACAGATGGGCTATAGTGACTGTCCAGGTTGTCTACCTAGTCTCTGCTCTGATACCACATTGAGGAGTAGGGGTCCCTTATTATTCTTGGGTTGGGGTAGATGACAAGGCCTCTTAGGGGCTGTCCACTGACACCACAACAGTTGCTCTTTAAAAAAAAAAAGAAAAGCATTTTAAACATCTCTTTTGAAATGTAATTCTCACACCAGGCAGTGTATTCATTTAAAATGTATAATTCAGTGGGGTTTAGTATATTCATAGAATTGCTTAACCATTACCACAATCTAAGTTTAAAACAGTTTCATCACCCCAGAAAGAAACCCCCTACCCCTTAACGGTTACTCTCCCAATTCCCTACTCCCAGCCCCTGCCAAACACTAATCTAATTTCTGTCGCTATGGATTTGCCTATTCTGGGGGAGTTCCCTGGTGGTGTAGTGGCTAGGCTTCGGCACTCTCAACACTGTGGCCTGGGTTCAATTCCCAGCCAGGGAACTACCTATAAATAAATAAATAAATAAATAAACTGAAGGATTTGCCTATTCTGGACATTTCATATAAATGGAATCATACAGTATATGGCCTTTTGTGTCTGTCTTCTTTCACTTAGCATAACGTTTTCAAGGTCCATTCATGTTTTCGCATGTGTCAGTACTTCATCTTTTTATGATTAAATGATAATATTCTGTTGTAGGACATTCCACATTTGTTTATCCATTCATTAGTTTATGGACAATTGGGTTGTCTCCCATTTTTGGAGTATTATGAATAATGCTGCTAATGAACATTCATGTCCAGGTGTTTATGTAGACATGTTCTCAGTTGTCTTGATTATCACCTAGGTGTGAATTATGGTAAATGAGTCATATGGTAACTATTTAGCCATTTGAGGGAATTGCAGATTTTTTTTAAAGGGGCTTCATTAGTTTACACTCTCATCAGCAGTGTATGAGGTTATTTAAAATTTGTTATTGCTGTGGACACCAGAGACTTCAAATTCTTCTAGTGACCTTGTTTTATTTCCACTCTTGGCTAAGAGTCTTCCCTTTGTGCTTGTCCTCAGAGAAATTCTGTCTTTTGCAGCTCTCCCAGCTGTAAGCCTCTGTTATTAAAACTGGAGGCCTTAGCATGGTGGTAGGGCATGGGGGAGGGACAGTGTTCTCTAATACTCTGATTACATCTTAGTCTTTGTGCTATATAGTCGTTCTATGTCTGGGGATGGGATGCAGAGGTAGACTTAAGGGGTAGAGCTTTTTTGCCCCTGCCCGCTCTTCCCCTATCTGCCTGCAGCAGGTATCCTGTGGTATTCTCAGTCTTTGTCCTTGAGGTTCTCCGCCTGTAGATCAAGGTTTTTTAATCCCCCTTAGGTAACATAGGGCAGCTGAGGCCAGGTGCTTTTCCTTTCCCCCAGCACTAGTGAAATTATGTCAGTACCATCACTTGATATGCTTTCCCTGAAGATGAAGCTTTTCAGTAAGGGAGCTAGGA
The DNA here is from genome assembly GCA_004026885.1 of Lyroderma lyra. Lineage (NCBI taxonomy): Eukaryota > Metazoa > Chordata > Mammalia > Chiroptera > Megadermatidae > Lyroderma > Lyroderma lyra. The sequence continues at coordinate 88,331 of PVJL010006391.1, read as the reverse complement.
CACTGAGCACCAACGACCCAGATAGCACTGCTGGGGTAGCTTTTCTCCAGCTTTCCCCTCCCCCCCATTTTCCCTAAGAGAGCCAAGTTGGGTTTCTGGAGAAAAAGTTTACAAAAGGGTAGGAACCCCCTATGACTACAACCTCCAGGAGCTTCATACTCTCATAGTAGTCCTCACTTGGCCCCAGCAATTTATCAAAACTTGTAGTATAATGTTTCTCTTGCATCTTCTGTGCCAGGTAAGCAAATGCTCCTGTTCTGGGTCTCCCTGCAAGCATGCCTTTCTCTCTTAGAGTTGGCCATTTGTCCTGTGACTCATTTCTCTAATGGGTTCACCAAAAAATCGTAACTTTGCTGCCTGTCCTGCTTTTTCCCTTGTTGTAAGATGGGAAATGTCTTCTTCCTGACCCTCTACAGGTCCAAGATGAAACCTTATTTTTTTACTGGGAGTAAGTCATTGAAAAGCAATATAAATAATCATTTTCACTGAGACTTACTTGGCTGCATTAATAGATACATATTTTCTTTGATGTTCAGTGCTTTGGTGAGATTCCTGTACATGCCTCCCCATCACTTACCCTTCAGAGAAGAGTTTTCTAGGGGTGTGTGAATCCCACATAGGGGTCACGGGCTTTGGTACCTATCTTAAAGGATTGACTGCATATCATCTGTGTCTCAATTATTATGTCCAAGACTTTCATTCACCAGAGTGAAAGCTCATATATTTTAACTCAGCAGAGAACACTGTAATACCTTCACACAGAGCCTATTTACATCACTTTATCTGTATTTCTAACAAGCTTGATTATTTGATTTTCTGGCCTGCAGCAGATAAAATGCACTAAACTTGCAAATACACATATATTGCACAGAAAGGGATATTGAGGGATGGGAGAAAAACTTGCAAAGCAAACCTCACATGTCATCTCTTGTATGGAAATTGCCCAGATCTCCAAGTCAGACTCAACTGCTCCCCCTTCTCCATTACCAGGATGCATATCTTGATAAGGGTAATAATGAAACCTACCAAATCATCCGCAAAGTATATTACTTTATGGCAATTGATGTTCCAGTTAATGTCAGCCCATAGCCATAAAAAATGTCCCATTTATTTTTATAAGAAACTTGAGAATGATTCTTAGCTATTTGAAAAATATTTACATGATATTTAAAGTTTTAAACTTAGAATTGGAATAAGCTTTGCTTCATTGGAAAAATCAACATGGGACACAAGGTCTTGGCAATACTGGGTACCTTTGTTATCATATAAGAACAAGCTTGTATTCTTTGCTATTTGTGCTTTAAGTGGTTGATTCTTCTAGATAACCTGAACATTTTCTCTTGCCTCAAGATTGTATTAATTCTGAGAATCCATTACTGTTAACTCTCTTTAGTTAAATGTAGTTCCCATGTTTGCAGCTGTTTTTTTGTGCTTCTGGAGTGACACATCTGTTTGTGGTCAGTTATGTATAGTTTCAGATTTAAATGACTAAAAGAATCAAAACTGATTGAATCTCTCACTGCTTCATTCACATGAACCAGACAGTGTTTCCCTTTGTGTCATACCGGAAGTAAATGTTTAGCTTTTCCTCTAAAACTTGTCACATGAATGTTCAAACGAGCTGTGCTTTAAGAAACTGCCCACTGAGAGATGTTAATGAGAGTAGTAAAAGCCAGAACTGTCCATGGAGGGTATCTTCATTTTTATGGCTCTGGCCATTTAAGCATTGATACTCTAATTGAATTCATAGTGAGGCCTCCTTTGTTTCTGCAAGCATCTGAGAGGCAAAGATGTGGATGCACTGTTGAACTTGGCATAGCTTCTGGGCTGTATGTTAGCCTGTGAATCCCCTCTTTGACCATAAATGAGCAAATATCTGGTAAGTACAAAGCCTTTTTGTTTCAGGAACTTTGAGGGGAATTACCAGTGCATGTAAAATAGGCACACAATTAAGAACTTGTAAAACTTCTCAACTTCATTACCTAGGTCAGTGTCAACATCCAGATCCCTCATTCATAATCTTTAATTAAGCAACAAATGGCCATGTTTTATTTTGTAAAGTTTCTGCATTAATTTATGGCCTATAGAATGTTGGTTAAAGTTCTTGATGGGACTCTTGCTTGGGAACCCTGTTTTGGGGAACCAAACCATGCACATAAAGAAACATCTCCATTATCCCATCCACAGTTACTTTATGGACTAGATAGATCAGCTATATACTTCTTCTTTTATAAGTAGAGCAGAGACTATGGTGATAATAAAATAACAGCAGCTAGAATTTATTTAGCAATTACCATGAGCCCAGTACCATGCTAAGCCCTTTATATAAATTCACCCATTTAATCCTTAACAAAAACCCCTCTGAGGTGAGTGTGATTATTATGCCCATTTTACAGGTGAGTAAATTGAGACACAGAGAATTTAGATAACTTGCCCTAAACCATTAGTGGTGAAACCAGTAGACCAATCCAGGTAGTCTGTCCCTGGACCCATTTTCCTTTTTTACAGGTTTTTAATTTCATTTTTAACTATATTATTGAAACTTTTACTAATAATGGTCCCCTACAGTGGGTAAAATATTTAAATGATCTTGATATTAGAATATGACATGGGGGAAAATACTAAATAAAAGTCAGAAAATATGAAAAAAATTTCCTGGTTCAAACATCAAACCATGAAACAATACATTCAGAGAGGTCAAACTTTTGTCTCTCTCTCCTTTCTGTATTCCTCCCTCCCCAAAGTTTATTCTTTTATTGTTTCTTTATGAAAATATATACAAATACATGTATATGTGTGTGTCACTGTATGTCTATAAAACCCAAGGTACACTATAGCTATTTTATTTTTAAAACCTTAAAAAATGCCTTTTCATATCAGAAGAAGATTCATGAGACCAGTCTGGTAATTATATTTTATATCACTTGGCAGATATCTGCCTGAGTACTGAACTTACATTTCTATTCCCTCTTTAACATTTTATATTCTGCCTCATGCTTGAGATGTTTGACTTCTATAGCAAGATAAAGCAGACTGTTATACTCTGCTTGGAGTAAAAATGCTTCTCCAGAAACCTTGACTCTGATGCTATTTAATCTGGCTAGCTTATAAAATTGAAATCAGGCTTATCATACAAGTCTGCTATTTTTTTCTCTAAAGGTGGTAGGGAAAATTATAATATTCATTGGATTTAGCCTTCATTTGCTGAAGAAAAATAAGTATGAGTTGACAGGTGTTCCTGCAGTCCAAGGTTTCCAGACTTCACAGAGTGCCTATTTCTAAAGATTTGGTGTTTCCAGGGCCATGGACAAGGGCCAGATTTCATTGGCCTCTGCTTTTATATCTCTTTGTCTAGAGGCTTCAAGTTACTCTTCTGCTTGGTAAATGTGGGTATTAGTTTCCTAGGGCTGCTGTAACAAATTACCACAAACTGGATGTCTTAAAACAACAGGAATTTATTTTCTCACAGCTTCGAAGGCCAGGAGTCTAAAATCAGCCAAGCTGCATTCCCTCCAGCGATTTTATCCATTTTTTGCCTCTTTCAGGTTTTAGTGACTATCAACATTTATTAACTTGTAGATCAATGAATCATTCGAAGTTCTATCTCCTCTCCTTCTTTCTGAAATCTCCCTCTGCCTTTGTCACTTGTCATTGGATTTAGGACCCACCTGAATATTCCAAGATGATGTCTTCATCTCAGATTTTTAAAATTATTTACACCCACAAAGATCTCTTTTCCAAATAAGGTAACATTCATAGGTTCCACAAAATCAGCATGTAGACATATCTTTTGGGGTGTCATCATTCAATCCACTACAGTATGTTTCCAGGTTACTTGACTTGGGAAACTATACAGAACAGATTTTCATAAGCAGTTAGTTATATCAAATATGAAGATACGACTTATGCTTTGTGATTAGATAGTGTGGTGTTATTAAGCCCAAAGTGTGATTTTATAATTAATTGATTTATTTATGAAGTATATCACATAGAAAATAATAAAATGTTTTAGGAGGTTGAAAAATACTTGGCCCTGGTAGTTTTTACAGATCTACTGCAAAATTTCCCATACCACTGTCTTTCCCAAAGACAGTAGTTTAGCAGAATTGTAAATTGCCACCTTCACTTAACCACTAGCTCATTAAAGGCACTCTAGCAATTTATAGAAATGGATCAGAGTGTTCATCAAATGGTGATTTCATTTCTCCTCCTAGCCACTGAGCTCTGTGCAAAACATGTTAAATACAGTATCTGGCAGAAGTAATGCCGGACCCTGTATGTGTATGTCTTGCACAAGATGGACAGCAATTTGAACATTTCACTTAAAATGTCACCTAAAATGTGCTTGAGTATGATATTGTTATATTATAGAATTATACATGCTTATGATTTTGTAGTAAAAGATTTATCTTAGCCTGCAAGTTGTTTTCTGATTTTTCTCAGAATTAGAAATTAGGTGATGTATAGAACAGTGTATGTATGCTTTTATGTGAAAGTGTATTCCCTTATTGCTTTTATGTAACTGAGCCTTCACTGAAATCATTGCCAGGACTCATGGCATACTTTTTTTCTGTTGTTGAAAGGGCAGAATCACAAAGATTAGGCTGTCACAGCCATTGAAGTCAGGCTTCTAGGCTGGTAAGCACATTCTTGAGCCCTTTAGTGACCCAGGGACCCCTTCAACCAGAGGATAATAGTACATTAAACTTTAGAGTGATCCCCGTTTCCATATTGTCAGTACGTGATTGTACTTAGAGTGTAGAAAACGAACTATGGGGAATCTGTTCATTTCTACAACTCCAAATTGTAATTGTACCCATATCATCCCCTATCTCTGACCACTGAACTTTCCACACAGCTTAGGCTCCCATGCCAGGGGTATGGTTAAGGCTCACACTGGGAGCCTCTTGGCTGCAACAGTAGACATATCAGTCCTGTCCTCCTTACCCATGAATAAACCAGATGGTAAAAGGTTAAAAAAGAAAATTAGACTAAGGACATTTTTTAAATATCTAAGTACAAAAATAACTGGAAGAAAACTGCAAACCTTCTTAAATACAATAGATTCTCCATTAACTGGAACTCAAGCAGCTGGCAGAATTTTTTGCCATTGCTTGAGATTTTTCTGCTTGCTTAAGTGCCAATTAACAGAGAGTCTACTTACATTTATCTAGCATGTCCCAATCCCCACAGGTACCAGTTAACTGAGAGTCTACTGTATAAAAAAGTTACAATTAAAAGAGCAAAGAATACACATCTGTAGAGAAAGAAAGAAACATAGGAAATATAATACACATAATTATAAAGTATGGGCGTTAAGACCAAATATATGAGTCATGCCAAGAAATGTGAATGGGCTTAACATCTGTTAAAGAAAAATATTTTTTGGCTCACAAAACAAGACCCAACTATATGCTGTATATAAGAGTATAACTAAAACACCTTTTCAGAAAGGATAAAAATAGATGGACAAAGGTATACCAGGAAAATAGAAACAAAAACAACGGGAGTAGTGCTCTAGATAGCAAAGTAGAAATCAGACCCCCAAAACAAAGAAGACTTTAATGCTAAAAGCTACAATTCATCATGAAGATATAATACTTGTGAATAGTTATGCATTAAATAACACAGCAACTACCTTTATGAAGCAGAAACTATAGGAAATGCAAGGAGACATAGATAGAAGCACACTAATCATAGGAGATTTTCAAATACCTCTCTCAGTATTGGTAAACAAAAAAAAGGAGATAGAAGATCTAAATAACATAAGCAGTAAGGTACATCTTGATTATACAAGATTCTGCAGTTTGATATTAGAGATAATAGAGAACACACTTCAAATGTCTGTGGTACATACATAAAATATGATTAAATATATTAAGTCACGAAAGAAACATCAGTTATTTCCATTAAGTAGAAATATTATAAACAACACTCTGATCACAGTGCCACACTCTGATCACAATTACTAACAAAAAGAGAAAGATCCTTTCCTATGGAAATTTTAAAAGCTATTAAACAACTCATGGGTGGAAAGGGGAAATTCAAACTGAAATTACAGGTTTTTAAAAAATAATGATCATGAGAGACATGCAACAAAATGGTGGCATGAGAGGGACCTCTGAAAAACTCCTGGAGATCGCAGCTAATAAAACACCTAAACCTCAACCAAGGACTGTCTACACAACTCAAAATCATAACTAAGAAACCCACTCATGGCATTAAGGTACCTGCAGGAGGCAGAGGGTTAAACAAACAAGAAATAAAGGGAAGAGTGGGGATATGACATGCAGGTCCCAGCTTGGAACTCTACCGCTGGGGGAAGGAGGAGGAAGAAGGCAACAGGAGAGCACTCCGGACCTTACTCTGTCTGCGGAACAGAGGAATGGAGGCCCACAGGTGGGGCATAAGATACCGCATCCACCTCACTGTGGCCCCAGGAGGTGCAGACCAGGTCTATGAGATGCAGCAGGAGGACTTCACTCCAGTTCTAAGAGGAGAGGTGACTGGGCGGTGAGGAGCCACAGCACGAATGCTCCAGCTGGGAAGGAGAAGGAAAGAGAGAGCTTCACACACATTTTTTGGCTCACAACCAAGACGATCTGAAAGACCAGTATACAGGACTGACCCCAAAGCTCAGGGCAGAGTCCGCCTATGGGGCAAACCAAGAACAGAAAGGTGCAATCACACCCAAACTCCCTGCATGACACCCATAGCCACAGGAAGAAAACAAAGCCACAAACGCCCCTCCCCCACAGACCTCTGCCCTCCCAGTATCAGAAGCAAACACCAAAGAAATTAACAGCTGAGAGGCTGCAAATTAACCGAAGAGGCTGCAAAAAATGAGAAACCAGAAATTAAAGAGATGAGGACAGGTGACTCATCAGAAACCGAGCCCAAAGCAACGATTGTAAAAATGCTTAAGGAACTGAATGATAATTTCAACAGAGAGATAACAAGCATTAAAGAAGACTTACAAACCATTATAAAGGACCAGACAGAGATAATGACTACATTAACTGAAATGAAGAGTGAAATAAAAGTCACCAAACTAGATAAAATAGAAGTGCAAAGCAGTGATTTGCAGGAAAAGCCAGAAGAAAACAGCCAGAACAGATGAGAATTCAGAAATGTGAGGATGGTTTGAGATTCCTCTGGGACAATTTTAAGCAGAAGAATATGAGAATAATAGGTGTGCCGGAAGGGATAGAGGAAAAATAAAGGATCAAGAAATTATTTGTAGAAATAATGAATGAAAATTTTCCTAACCTGGTGAAGGAAATAGCCATACAAGTCAGGATGCACAGAGAATCTCAAACAAGAACACACCAAGACACATCACAATTAAAATGGCAAAAGTTAAAGAAAAAGAGAAAGTTCTAAAAACAGCAAGAGAAAAGCAAGTAGTAACTTACAAAGGGACTCCCATTCAACTGTCAGCTGATTTCTTACCTGAAACTTTACAAGCAAGAAGGGCTTGGCAGAAAATATTCAATATGATGAAAACCAAGTATCTACAACCAAGAATAATGTATCCAGCAAGGCTAGCATTCAAAATTGAAAGACAGAGAAAGAGCTTCTCAGATAAGGAAAAGTTAAAGAAATGCATCACCACCAAACCAGTATTATGAAGGATGTTCAAGGGACTTCTTTAAGATGGGAGGATGGCTGAGAGAGTGGATAAAATAAGGAAAAAGGATGGAGAAATTTAGTTTGATTCTTAACATAGAATCGAAAGCAACAAAGAAACAAAACTTAGGGACACAGTCAATAATCTGGTAGTTACCTGAAGGTAAGGGATAGGTGGGTGGGGGAGAAGGGACAGGGACACAAATATATGGCGATGGAAGGAGAACTGACTCTGGGTGATGAACACATAATATAACACATAGAAGATGTAATGTAGAAATGGTACATCTGGGATCTATGTAATTTTTACTAATCAGTGTCACCCAAATGCATTTTTTTTAATGTGGATAGTTCCCTGGATGGGAATTGAACCCAGGCCACAGCATTGACAGCACCAAAACCTTAGCCACCACACCACCAGGGAACTCTCCCCAAATACATTTTTTAAAAATAATGACAACATTCCATCTCAGATGTTTGCTCCATATCTTAAGTTATATGATGAGAAAAAGGAGGTTAGCACTGTTCCACCTACTCCTGATAAGGTTTCCTACAAAGAAATTGTATTTCTCAATGTTTCCAATGTTTAATTACAAGATACTAAAAATAGTGTAATAGTTCTGTTTTTTCATTTCCCTATATATTTATAGCCAACAATAAGAGACTTTCTAATACTTAGACCAAAATGTTTAAAGGTATAAAAAAATCATAATTTTCCCATTAATTATTAAGATCACTTTTCATAGTTACTGCATGCACTGTAATTTTTATGGTCCCACACTGCTGTGTAAAGTGGAACCACCTATACTTTGCAAGCCTCTGTACAAATAAATTTGAAAACCTGGATAAGATAGATAACTTCCTATGTAAATACAGATTACTAAAATTGACCCAAGTAGAGGTAAGAAGCTTAAAGAGATATATTTCTAAAAAAGAAGTAAAGAAAAATTTCAGGAAATTGCCCTCCCCAAAAACGAACTGAATGCAGATGGTTTCATAAGGATGAGATAATCACAATGATTCTCAGATTATTCTAGAGCATTGTAACAGTAGGGAAATGTCCTAATTTTTTTATGAAGCATGCGTAACACTGATACCTAAACCTTAAAAACAAAACCAAAAGAAAAAGAAAACTGCAGATAAATACTACTCATGGATGTAATACAAAAATATTAAATGAAATACTAGAAAACAATCTAATGCCATATTAAGAAAATATTGATTGTATCATAACCAAATGACATTCATTCTAAAAATGCAGGCATTTCAGTATTAAGAAATCCAGTATTATCATACAGCATATTAATATATCCAAGGAAAATGTATGTAATTATTTCATTATATACTAAAGAAGCCTTTAACAAAATTCAATACCCAGGGATTATGAAACATTCATAAAAATAGAAATTGTAAGATACTTTCTTAATCTTATAAAATATACCATAGTCCTCAACCTAGTATCTTATTTAATGGGGAAACACTAGAGACATTTCCACTAATTTCAGGGAAAAGGCAGATATGCCCTCTATCCCTGTTACTATTCCAAATATTAGTATAGGTATTAGCCAATGCAATTAAATAAGACAAACCAATTAGAGACATAAGACATAAAGAAGATGCAGAACCCTTTTTATTTGCAGATGATATGATAGTATATCTGAAAAACCATAGAAAAATCAATGATAAAACTAACTCAAGCAATAAAAGAATTCAATAAGGTAGCAGGATATGAAGTTAACATATAAAATAAATACCTTTTATAACCAGTTAAGAGAATATAAACATGCCTGAGACATGTTGTAATAGGAAATTAAGGAAATAACTCCAAAAAGTATGTTTTAAAAGAGCATGGGCACAAGCCAACCTGAAAGCACTCCCAATGACCAAAGGTGCAACAGCTTCAGCAACAAAATATTTCTAAATATAATCTGAATTATAATCCAAATAATAAAATATCTATAAGTTTATAATGATACAAATAAATAGAGAAGACAGGACAGGTCTTTCTTACAGAAGAATTTAAATTAATAACTGCAGGACTGAAAAAAGAAAAATCATCATTAGAACACCACAGTAATAATTGTTGCAGGCAAGATACCTACCAAAGGATACTAAAATTAGTATATGACAGTTTGAGAAGAAACTAGATATTTTTATAATCTCAGTATCTTCTCTAAGTTTTTTATTAATTACAAAGGGAAGTATGGTAACACAACAGTAAAGAAAACCAAAACACTACTTTAACTAGGTGATCAAGTTTAACATCACTACTAATAAAACATTGGCATCATATGTCCCTGATATATTGGAATGAGAAAGGTACAGCATCATGTCTGTGGTATTCTTGCCAGGAACTGAATAACCTCAATCTAATCATGAGAAAATATCACACAAACCCAAATTCTATTGAATACATGACTAGTACTTTTAAAAAGTGCCAAAATCTTGAAAGATAAAGCAAGACTGAGAAACTCACAAATTGGAGAATACTAAGGAGACATGACAACGAATTGCAATGTGGGATCCTGGATTGAATTCTGGAACAAAAGGACACTAGGGGGGAAATTAGTAAAATTTGGATAAGGTCTGTAGATTAATTAATGGTATTGTAGCAATGTTAATTTTCTAGTTTAGGCAATTGTACCCTGGTTATGTACTATGTTAATATTAGACTCTATCAGTTCCCAAGCTGTGGTACGCATACCCCTCAGGGGTAAGTGCTGGGCCATTCACGGGTATGCGAAAAATAATCAGTAATGGCAAAAAAGCAAATAAATTTTTAAAAATGCAAAATGTTAGTTATGGAACAATAAATGTTAACTTTGAATCACTGTTAATGGAGACACTTCAATATTAGATCACATTAGCAAATGATGATTGGTGAGGGCGTGGCTATAAACCCTTCCCCAAACTGCTCTTCTCCCAATCATTATGCACAGTTTCAGAACAATCCATTCGTGACATTTCTAGAACTTCCCCAAACATATAAATACATCCATAGCCAGACTGTTTGATCTGTTTATTGATTGAGTAAAAGTGCATTGTCTTCAACTGTGATTCTTTTCAAGTAGTTTTTTAATTTAATGTTTAAATACTTGATCATTATCAATATTTAACTGTTATGAATATTATAAAATTAAATGTGTGGTTTACACTGCTAGTGTAATTTTTCTTTCCTAACTTATTACCTCATTTGCACTATTTTACATTAAGATAGGCACTGAAAAAAAGTCAGTATTTAAAAACAGCTGTTTTAAAAATAAGGGGTACAATTTATAAAAATGAGTTTAAAAGGGGTATACAAATGAGAAAAGGTTGGGAACCACTGCATTAGAGAAAACTATGTGAAGGGTATATGGGAGTTTTGTACTATTTTTGTAACTTTCCTGTAACTCTACATTTATTTCTGGGTAAATAATTAAAAAACAAGGTGATGGCTAAAATAAACAATTACAGTGGTACTGGTACTCATCGTTTATTGGTTCCAGGAGGTGCTATGAATACCAAACAAATTTTCCCCATAAGGAGTAATGCAGTGGTACCTCGGTACTTGTCATTAATTGTTTCCAGGAGGGGAGGCACGATGAGTACCAAACAAACAACAAGTACTGGGACAAAATTTTCCCATCAGAATGTGTTGAGTATCAAATTCAATGAGTTTCAAAGCAGTCAAGTACCAAGATATGGCTATGTAAGTTATCGGAGAATACTTTTTACTTAATTTGAGATTGATTTAAGGATTGTTTGTTTTATACATAGTTTTATTTTTTTTTCTTTTGCTTTTTGGTATGTGGGTAGCTCTCTGACTGGGAATCGAACCCAGGCCGCATCGCTGACAGTGCCAGCGCCGAAGCCTTCTGCCACTACACCATCAGGGAACTCCCCCATACTGTTTTAGAGTAGCCTATGTTATTAATTTAAATTCAAGGAGCCCTAGAAAATAATTCAGGAAGGACCCCTTTACTCTTTACTAGATCCAGAACAAGTTGGCTTCTCTGTCAATACTTCAGTCCCCATCCAAATAGAATTAACCTGACCATTTAGGAAGTTAGAGATGACTGTCTTGTTGAAATGCAGAGTGGGTGGGGATAGTCTTTTTAAAAGAACATTAAGTGATGTTAGTTGTTTAGTGATTGGCTTCTCATGGTGTGTGCAATATCTTCCCAGGTATTCCGAAAGGACCTCATCAGTGCCATGAAAATTTCAGATTCTCACCACATTAATCCTGACAGCTATTACCTCTTTGCGGATACATGGAAAGAAGAATGGGAAAAGGGAGTCCAGGTACCAGCCAGTCCAGATACTGTTCCAAAGCCTTCCCTCAGGTATTTGCATGCTTGCACCTTTGACTTAGGGAATGAATGTTCTTATGGCTAATAATGTGTTTATAATACAAAGTCATATTGTATCAGTGCACTCAGCAAGTGGCAGATTATGCCAGGCTAGGATAGGAAAGTAGATAGAGTCAAGTTTATTTATTTAGGAATATCATATGTACCCATTTACAGGATAAAACTGTTTGAAATCCAGTCTGAAGTTATAAAATTTTAGGAGACCAGGATTTCCAAGTTTGACTCAACATTTGTTAGTCTTTGAAGAGAAACAGAGCATTAATTACATAATCCTGTAGTAACCATAGTAATACATAACCCCATGAGAAGATTCTTCATTATAATAGGGCCCTTATAGTGATAGCATTTATAACTAGAGGGCCAAAACATTAAGAGTCCTAAAATGCATAAATGTAAATGAAAGGGGATAGCTAGAATAATTGGGTTGACTATAAGCACGTAGTTTTCATTTGCAAAGACTTAAGAGGAAAGTTTAAGTAGGACAAGACTTTGGTTTTGTAGAAAGGGGAGAGGACTTTTCTGCCAGAGGAAGTAGTAAGTTCAACTCCACTTACTACTGGAGTAATGACTGGTTTTGGAAAGCATTTTTCTCTTACTGGCCTTTGTGTTCCCAGTGCTTTACACAAAAGCTGGAATGAAATAAAATGCTTAGTATAATTGTGAGTGAGTAGTGAAGGACAGAAGGGAGGGAAAGAAGGGAAGGGAAGGAAGGGAGGGATAGGATCAAATAAAGGCTCTGATGGTACCTGCTGGTTACTGTAAGAAATTGTACATCTATTTCTGACATACTAGTTTTCTTAAAGGGTAGAGATTACATCTTTGAATTTTCTGTCCCTAACACCAGATTCTTAGGTCCTAGTCGTGCTCCAGAAATCTTGATTAATCACTTCTAGAAACCCAAGCCCAAGCTGTCCCATCCACAGAGAACTATCTGTACTCTGTTACGTAAAACTCCAGTCTTGCACAAAACACATCCTGAGCCTTACTAGTTCATCATCATTGACACCGTCTCCTGCCTCCTCAAAATCAGAACAGCATGAATGAACACAGGAGTCAGATATTTTCATCTCTTTGCTGTCAATACTTTTATATACCATAGCAGTAACAGTAGGGAGCCTGGACTTCTACCTCAACCCTGCAGTAATGATACATCTCTTCCCACCCATCTAAGGTGGTGGGTGTCAGAGGAGACTTAGTAGAAAGTCAGGACTTTCACCAATGCCGAGCAGTAATGAGGGCATCGCATCTTCCCATGGTGTCAATGGAGCAAACCACATAGAGAGTAGTAGTAAGGTGCTCTTACCAGTCCCAGTGAGGGAGGTATTAGTGGAACCCTAATGGGGAGCCAGAACTCAAAGTCTCACTCTGCAGTAACAGAGTCGCTGCCTTTGGATGTCAACAGAAGCCAAATGGTGAACCAGGACTTCTGCAACCCCCTGGTAATAGTGAGGTGATATCCCCTCATCCTAATCCAGTCTCCACCCAGAATAGTAGTATCAGAGGAAGTCAGTCAGAACAGGTTTAAAGACCCAGAGTCTCATAGCATAATCAAAATGTCCAAGTTTCAGTAAGAAAAACATCACTTACATCCAGAACCAAGAGGATCTCAACTTAAAGATATTTAATAGATGCCAATACCAAGATGACAGAGATACTAGAATTGTCTAACAAAGATTTAAAAGCAGTCGTTATAAAAATACTTAAATGAACAATTGTGAACACACTTAAAGCAAATGAAATAATAGTATCTCCTCTTTCATTCCTGATATTCGTAGTTTTTATCTCCTTTTTTATTTGCTACAGGTTGGTCAATTTTATTGACCATGTCACTGAACCGTCTTTGGTTATTTTTTCTGTTTTTAATTTCATTTTTTTCTGCTCTTTCTATTACTTCAATTCTTCTGCTTGCTTTGGGTTTAGTTTGCTCTTCTTTAACTAGTTTCTTGAGTTGAGAGCTTAGCTTATTGATTTCACTTTTCCTCTTTTCCACTGTAAGCATTTAGTGTTATAAATTGCCCTCTCAGCACTGCTTTAGTTGTGTCCCACAAGTTTTGATGTATTGTATTTTCATTTTCATTCACTTTAATGTGCTTTCCCCCCCCTTTTTTTTAAATTCATTTTTATTGTTAGACTTATTGCGGTGACATCTGTTAGCAAGGATTACATGGGTTTCAGGCATACAATTCTACAGTGCTTTCCCCTTTAGACTTCATCTCTCACCTTATTTCCCCTTGAGACTTCTTTTATTTAGAAATATGATTTGTAATTTCCAAGTATGTGGGTTTTTTCTTGTTATGTTTCTGTTACTGATTTCTAGTTTTTTTATTAAATTTATTATGCTAACATTGTTTAGTGAAATTATATATGTTTCAAGTGTATGTTTCTATAATGCATCATCTATATATTGAATTGTGTGCTCACCAGAGTCAGTTCTCCTTCCATCACCATGTGTTTGACCCCTCCCTTGGTTTTGATTCCATTGTAATTAGAGAACTTACTCAATATAATTCCAGTTTGTTTAAATTTGTTTATTTAAATAAATAAGTTTATTTTTATGGCCCAGGATATGGTCTATCATGGCACATGTTTGTGGGTGCTTGAAAACAATGTGTATGCTGCTGCTGTAGGGTGGAGTGTTTTATAAATGTCAATTTCATCATATTAATTGATGGTGTTGAGTTCTTCTATACCCTTCATAATTTTCTGTGTATTCTATCAATTTCTGAGAAAGATTCAAGATTCCAGCTAGAATTGAGGAGTTATTTCTCCTTTCAGTTCAATTAGTTTTTGTTTAACATATTTTGCATTATTTGGTGCACATACATTTATGATTGCTATGTTTTCTTGACGGATTGATCCTTTTATCTTTATATAATATTTCTCTCCATCTCTGGTAATTTTCTTTGCTATGAAGTCTACTTAATCTGATATTAATATAGCTACTCCTGCATTCTTTTTTTTGTTTTGTTTTGTTTTGTTTTTTTGCTTTTTGGTATATGGGTAGCTCCCTGGCTGGGAATTGAACCCAGGCCGCAGCGCTGACAGCACCAGCGCCGAAGCCTTAAGCCACTACACCATCAGGGAACTCCCCTACTCCTGCATTCTTTGAGTAATGTTTACCTTATATATCTTTCTCTTTTGTTTTATTTTTCAACATATATGCTTGTATTTTAAGTGTGTTTTTTGTAGACAGCATATATTTAGATCATGTTTTTTAACCCATTCTGTCAGGGTTTAAGTTTGCTGTTTCATTTTATTTTCTTGTGTGTGTTCTCTGTTTTTTATTTCTCTGTTTGCTTTTTTCTGTCTTCCTGAGAGTTATCTGAACAAATTACCACAACTCACCCAATGTGAAATAGATCATTTGAATATCCCATAACTATTCATGAAATTGAACTTTTAATTAACAACTCTTCCTAAAAATGCCTCCAGGCCCAGGTGGTTTTACTGGAGAATTCTACAAAATATTTAAAGAAATAAAAAATAATAATACTGAAAAAGAAATTTGAATCAAACTAAATGTAGTTATCAAATGAATGACTGACTGTCAGAATGTGGATACACTGTAGTTGAGAGGCTCTAGATGTGCAGCCAAGGGAATTTAGTGAAAGTAACTGATGGTCATGAATAAGAAAAGTGATTGGAGTGAAAAGAATAAAGATGTCCCAGAGAGAATGATGCCAGCAAAAAAACTGCACATTAAAGGAACTTTCAGAAATATTTTATAACATTGAAAGCACAAAGGACAATGTTGGAAACCAATCTAAATTAGAAAGGAGTATGACAGTTTGTCAAGGCCTAGAAAAGGTACTTGATTTGTATCGTAATTTATGCAATAAAAAGTAGTCAAGCACTGTACTCTTGATAAGTTTTTATAAAGAGTTTAAATTCACAGTGTTTCAAAATTATAGTGTATTAAATAAATACTGGTTTTACTATTTTTTATTTTCCTACCTATTTATAGCCAACAGTCAGAGAGGTTTTAATGTTTTGACAAAAATTTTGAGGATCACTAAACAATCAGAATTTTTCCCATTGATTATGAAGATTGCTTTTCACAGTTTCAGCTTACACAGTCATTTTTATAGTACCTTACCACTGTGCAAAGCAAAGACTACCTGCAATCTGTAGTGACATCAGATCAGTAATATTTTGGAAGAGGAAGGTAGAGCTGGAGGCTAAAAGAAAACTTTTGGAATTGATGGATATATTCATTATCTTGGTTGTAGTGTTGGTTGCAGAGATGTATACGATTATACTGTATTTTGCAGTGTATAATATGTTCCCATGTATAATACACACCCACATTCTGGCCCAAACTTTCAGAGAAAAATATCTTCCATTTTAGTTTTTCATTTCAAATTTTTATTGGTTTATATTTAAGTACTTGTTTTTTGTATTATAAAGGAATTTTAACATTTATTTTTTAACATATTATGGTATAAGAAATTTTATATATAAATTTTTTATATAAAAATACTGATTATTCAGGGTATCATTTTGCATACAGTTATCATTATTGATTTATAGAGTTACACTTTTAACTCATAAGCATAAATAAAAGAATAAAAAACATTTATATAGATAGATACAGAATTAGTACTACCCATGTATAATGTGCATTCTTGTTTTTCCTCTATAAATTTGGGCAATAGCATTTGCATTATACTTGGAAAAATATGGTATATGTATTATTAATTTGTACATTTAAAATATATACAGTTTAATGTCTGTCATTTATACCAAAATTAATGTTAATAAAAGTGTCCTTCATATATCTATATATACACACACTATAATGTGTGTGTGTGTTTGCAATCATCACAAATAGAGGAGTATATAGATTGATAAGAAAATGTGGTAGTGGACAGTGTGTGATTAGAAGAGAAAAGAATGACAAGATGTTGACTGTAAGCTACCCAGCAGCAAAATCTCAAGTAGTAGGTTTTCAATACACATTTGTTGTTCTAAGGAGAATAAGGCAAAGGAAGAAAAGAGGAAGATGGGTAGAGGTTAGGAAAGAAAATTAGTGAAGAAGCAAAAGATTATGTAAGAAAAACAAAGATGAGAATAGAGAAGGGCATAAAAATGAGGAAAATTTGGGAATAATAGCAAATAAGATGGGCTGAACCTCCCATTTTAACCACTTACATTTCCTATAGTGAAAGTAAAAAGATTCCACTTCCTCAAGCACTTGATTGAAAGAGTTTAGTGTAAGTAAACATGTTTTACAACTAATAAGTGACATTATAAATCAAAATTGGGAAGTGGGAAGTAGGAGGATTTCACTAATTTGCTCAGTCCGGTTAAGTTCTAAGTTTGTCACATAACCACCGTTGGCTTTTACAACAAGTAGCTTGCTTTTATTTTTAGGTTTTTCAAAATTGAGGTACAATTGTTATATTTTTTATAGAGATAGAATTCACATACCATAAATTTCACCCTTTTAAATTATATGGTAGTTTTAATATGTTCACAGAGTTATGAAACTATCTTTATTATGTAATTCCATTTTGATGGCAAGAAGTTCAAGATCAAGTTGCTGTCACGGTTGGTGTCCAGTGAATCCTCTCTTCCTGGCTTGTAGATGGCTGCCTTTTCTCTGTATCTTCACATGGCCCTTCCTCTTTATGCAAGAAGAGAGAGAGAGCGGGAAAGAGAGAGAGATCTGGTGTCTCTTTCTCTTTTTTTTTTTTTCTCTACCTCTTCTAAGAACAACAACCCTATCAGATTAGGTCCCCACCCTTGTGACCTCCCTTAACCTTTATTATTTTATGAGCCCCATTTCCAAATACAGTCACACTGGGAGTTAGGACTTTAGCATATGAATTTTGGAAGGACACAATTAAGTCTATAACAACCACTAATCTACTTTCTGTCTCTATGGATTTGCCTATTCTGGACATTGCATATAAACGGAATCATAAAATATTTGGCCATTTGAGTCTGAATTACTTTACTCAGCATGTTTTAAGGGTTTATCCATGTTATAATATGTATCAGTATTTTGTTACTTTTTATGGCCAAATAATATTCCATTGTATTTTAATACCACACTTTGTTGATCTGTTCATCAATTGATAGATGTTCAGGTTGTTTCCATGTTTTGGCTGTTATGAATAATGATGCTATGAACATTCTTGTACAAGTTTTTGAGTAGACATGTTTTCATTTCTCTCAGGTATATATATACCTAGGAATAGAATCACTGGGTCATATGGTAACCATATCTTTACCACTTTGAGGAATCATCAAACTGTTTTCCACAGCACCTGCAATGTTTTACATTGCTACTGGCAGTTTATGAGAGGGTTCCATTTTCTCCAAATCCTCACCTCACTTGTCGATAATAGCCAATCTAACGGGTAGGAAGTGTATCTCATTGTGGTTTGGATTTGGATTTGCCTGATGGCTAATAATGTTGATCATCTTTTGTTCGTGTGCTTATTAGCCATTTATATATTCATTTTTAAAGAAAGCATTTCTACTTTTTTACAAAAAGAAGCTTTTGTGTGGTCAGAAAATACAAGATTGGTCTTTTTTCTTTCTCTTCCTGAGAAATGCCACTGTTCAGACAGCCAAAGCGTATCATCTCAGTTCACTTCCTTACATTCCATCACATTCACTTTGGAAGGGATGCCCTTGCCGCTAAAAATCTGACACTTTAGTAAACAGGGCAACAAAGTCCACTGACCAGTTTCAGAATGTCCTATTTTTATATAGTGCATTCCAATCTATCTCATACATGTATGTGTATGAGGACTGTCTGGAATAAATCTACCCATAAATGCCTGTTTTTCATATTACATGGCTGGATACTTTCCAGACAGCCTTGGTATCTTCTTTGGAGAAATTATTAGATCTTTTGCCCATTTTAAAAATTAAGCTGTCTTATTATTGAATTATAAAACTTCTCTATATATTCTAGATACAAGTTTCTTATTAGATATATGATTTTCAAATATTTTTTCCCATTTTATTGAGGTGTCTTCGCTTTCCGGTGGTATCCTTTGAGGCACAAAAGTTTTTAATTTTGATAAAGTTTAATTTTTCTCTTTTTTACCTTTGGTTGCTTGTCCTTTTGGTATTATACCTAAGAAATGATTGCCTAAACCAAGATCATGAAACTTTACATCTATTTTTTTCTAAGAATTTTATAGTTTTATATCTTATATATGGGTCTTTTTTTTAATTCATTTTTATTGTTAGACTTATTGGGGTGACATCTGTTAGCAAGGATTACATAGGTTTCAGGCATACAATTCTACAGTGCATTGTCAACTTGATGTATTTTGATCCATTTAAGTTAATGTTTGTATATAGTATATAGTATGAAGTGTTAGGAGTTCAACTTCATTTTTTTGCCTGTGGTTATCCAGGTGTCCTAGCTTCATTTGTTAAGTGGCTGACTATATACCCTAACCCTACCCACCTTAGTTCCATGAGCCCCTTATAAACCACACTGTTATTGAAGAAAACATAGTTCTTGAATCACCAAGAAATCCCAGTTGCATTTTTTTAAAATCCTCTCTTTCATAAATCTACCAAAGTGACTTTTTTAAGTTTTTCCTACTTTGAACTAAGATGCTAATTTTTTTAACTTAATGCTTGACTCTGTCCAAATATGGTACTTTTTCCCCACGCTATATGACAAAACACCATTTATGTTCCTTTTTATTGGTTAATTTTATAACTTTTTATGTTAGTGTTTCTTTTTGTATGTCTTTGTATGTTTTTTCATAGATTACAAAACTCCTAGAACTTAAGGAGGTGTTTGGTAACTGTTATTTACACTACTGAGAGAATATTTAGACAGTTTTTGAAATTGAAAGATAGTAGTAGCTTTGGAAGGATTTGAGATCTTGCTCCCTGGCACGTGTCGTCAGTTTGGCTCAAGTAAACTCTTACAAAATTTTTTTAAAAATATAAGTTTATTCTCAGAGTTATAAATTAAAGTGTATTCTTCTGACATAACTGCCACATATAAATCAATATAAATGTTTCATAATAAACCCTTACAATGATTGCTTTTAGATTTAAAACTATTATCTTCAGTGATTATGTATTACTTTCATATGAAGAAGAAATGTTAACTAATAATTATTCAATAGTGGAAATTCTTTCTACCTTCCAAATTGTAAAAATTGTAAATCAGTGTGCATTGAAAGGATAATGGCATTTCTTTTTTTGAAATATCTAATGCTTTTTTATTTGTTTGCTTTATTATGGTTCTTGAACCTTTTTTAAAGATTTGTATTAAAATATAGCTAACATACAATATTATATTAGTTTCAGGTGTACACCATACTTATTCAACATTTATCTACATAAAGAAGTAAGCATTTCTTAATTCTGTGCTGAAGATTGTATTTTTTATTGTTAAATTTATTGCAGTGACATTGATTAGTAAAAAATTACATAGGTTCCAGGTGTACAGCTCTACGTTACATCTTCTACGTGTTGTATTATGTGTTCATCACCCAGAGTCAGTTCTCTTTCCATCACCATATATTTGCATCCCTGTTCCTTCTCTCCCACTCCCTCCCCCCTTACACTACTAAATTATTGACTGTGTACATGAGTTTTGTTTATTGCTTTCAATTTTATGTTCCACATATGAATGGAGTCATGTAGTTCTTGGTTTTTTCTATCTGGCTTATTTCACTTAGCATGATGATCTGCCCATTTTTTAATTGAATTTTTTCTATTTTGATTGTTCATTTATTCTGTTCTTTAGATTCCACATATAAATGAGGTCATACGGTGTTTGTGTTTCTCAGTCTAATTTCACTTAGCATGATATCTTCTAGTTCCATTCATGTTTTTGCAAAAGGTAAGATTTTATTCCTTATGGCTGAGTAATACTCCATTGTGTAAATGTACCAATGCTTCTGTATCCACTCATTTATTCATGGACATTTAGGTTGTTTCCATATCTTGGCTATTGTGAATAATGCTGCAATAAATATAGGGGTGCATATATTTTTCCGAATTAGTGTTATGGATTTCTTTGGATAAATATCCAGGGGTGGAATTGCTGGATAATAGGGTAGTTCCATTTTTAATTTTTTGAGGAACCTCCATACTCTTTTACATAGTGGTTAGACGAACTTGCAGTCCCACCAGCAATGCCTCGCCAACAATTGTTGTTGATTGATTTATTGATGAGAGCCATTCTGACAGGAGTGAGGTGGTATCTCATTGTGGTTTTGATTTGCATTTCTCTGATGATTAGTGACATTGAACATCTTTTCATGTGTCTGTTGGCCATCTGTGTATCCTCTTTGGAGAAATATCTATTCAAGTCTTCTGCCCATTTTTTAATTGGATTGTTTGGTTTTTTCCATGTTGAGTTGTATGAGTTTCTTATATAAATTTTGGATACGAACTCTTTGTCAAGTGCCTCATTGGCAAATATTTTCTCCCATTCTGTGCAATATCTTTTTGTTTTGTTGATGGTTTCTTTTGCTGTAAAAAAAAACCTTCTAGAACTAGAAAAAGAAGAGCAGACAAAACCCAAAGTCAGCAGAAGGAAAGAAATAATAAAAATTAAAGCAGAGCTAAACCAATTAGAGAACAGAAAGACAATAGAAAAAATTAATATTACGAAGAGCTGGTTCTTTGAGAAAGTCAACAAAATTGACAAACCCCTGGATAGACTAATCAAAGGATGAAAGGAAAGGACACAAATATCCAAAATTAGAAATGAAAGGGGAGAAATTACCACTGATACCACAGAAATACAAAGGATTATAAGAAAATATTATAAAGAACTTTATGCCACTAAATTTAACAACCTAGAAGAAATGGACAAGTTTCCAGAAACTTATAGCCTACCCAGACTGAACCAAGAAGAACTGGATAATCTAAACAGACCAATCGATAGTGAAGAGATTAAAACGACTATCCATAATCTCCCTAAAGGCAAAAGCCCTGGACCAGATGGTTTCACCAATGAGTTCTACCAGGCATTCAAAGAAGAATTAACACCTATCCTCCTCAGACTCTTCCAAAATTGAAGAGGAAGCAATACTTCTAACTCGTTCTATGAGGCCAACATTACTCTAATACCAAACCCTGGCAAAGACAACACAAAGATAGAAAACTATAGACCAATATCGCTGATGAACACAGATGCAAAAATTCTAAACAAAATATTAGCAAACAGAATACAACAATGCATCAAAAAGATCATACATCAAGATCAAGTAGGATTCATCCCGGGATGGTTCAACATATGAAAATCAATCAATGTGATACACCACATAAACAAAATCAAAGATAAAGACCATATGGTCATTTCAATTGATGCAGAAAAAGCTTTCGACAAGATACAACATCCATTTATGATCAAAACACTAAATGAAATAGGTATAGAAGGAAAGTATCTCAACATAGTAAAGGCCATATATGACAAGCCCTCAGCTAACATCATACTGAATGGGGAAAAGCTGAAGCCTATTCCCCTAAAATCTTGAACAAGATAGGGATGTCCCCTGTCACCACTGTTATTTAATATAGTACTGGAAGTTCTAGTCACAGCAATCAGGCAAGAGAAAGGAATAAACGGTATCCAAATTGGGAAAGAAGAGGTCAAATTGTCACTATTTGCAAATAACATGATCCTTTATATAAAAAATTTCAAAGATTCCACCAGGAAACTATTAGAAACAATAAATAAATATAGTAAAGTCACAGGATACAAAATCGTTGTAAAAAAATCAACAGCATTCCTATATACAAACAACAAATCCACAGAAAAAGAAATGAGGGAGTCAGTTACTTTTGCTATCACAACAAAAAGAATAAAATACCCGGGAATTAACTTAACGAAGAACGTGACAGACTTATACACGGAAAACTATAAGCCACTTTTGAAAGAAATTGAAACAGACTTTAAGAGGTGGAAAAATATCCCCTGTTCATGAATAGGAAGACTTAACATTGTTAAAATGGCCATTCTGCCCAAAGCAATCTACAGATTTAATGCAATACCCATCAAAATCCCACAATCATACTTTTGTGAAATAGATAAAAGAATTAGTAAATTTATATGGAACCATAAAAGACCTCAAATTGCCACAGCAATACTACATGAAAAGAATAAGGCTGGTGGCATTACATTCCCTGACTTCAATTTATATTACAAAGCATCAGTAGTCAAAATAACTTGGTACTGGCAGAAGAACAGAAATATAGACCAATGGAATAGAACTGAAAACCCAGAAATAAACCCACAAATTTATGGACAAATAATTTTTGATAAAGGAGCAAAAAACATACAATGGGGAAAAGACAGCCTGTTTAGTAGGTGGTGCTGGGAAAACTGGAAAAACATATGCAAAAGAGTGAACCTGAGCTGTGAACTCTCCCCATATACAAAAATTAACTCGAAATGGATTAAAGACGTTCATATCAGACCTGCAACAATAAACTGTATAGAAGAAAACATTGGTACTAAACTTATAGACCTAGGACTCAAGGAAGACTTCATGAACCTGACCTCAAAGGCAAGGGAAGTAAAAGCAAAAATAAATGAATGGGATTTTATCAAACTAAAAGGCTTCTGCACAGCAAAAGAAACCATCAACCAGGCAAAGAGACAGCCACTGAATGGGAGAAAATATTTGCAAATAATGCATCAGATAAGGGTCTAATATCTAAAATATATAAAGAACTAATGAGACTTAACAACAAAACAACCCAATTAAAAAGTGGGCAGAAGAACTAAACAGACACTTCTCCCACGAAGAAATACAAATGGCCAGCAGACATGAAAAAATGCTCAACCTCATTAGCTATCAGGGAAATACAAATCAAAACCACAATGAGATATCACCTCACACCTGTTAGAATGGCTATTATCAAGAAGACAAGGAATAACAAGTGCTGGAGAGGATGTGGAGAAAAAGGGACTCTGGTACACTGCTGGTGGGAATGCAAATTGGTACAACCACTGTGGAAGGCAGTGTGGAGGTTCCTCAAAAAATTGGGAATGGAGTTACCATTTGATGCAGCAGTCCCCCTTCTGGGGATCTACCCAAAAAAACTTGAAAACCTTTGTCCACAAAGACTTATGTATCCCAATGTTCATCGCAACGCTGTTCACAGTGGCCAAAACATGGAAACAACCAAAGTATCCTGCGACAGATGACTGGATAAAGAAGCTGTGGTACATATACACAATGGAATATTACTCAACTATAAGAAAAGATGAAATATTGCCATTTGCAACAAAATGGATGGACCTGGAGATCATCATGCTTAGTGAAATAAGCCAGACAGAAAAAAACGAAGAACTGTATGACTTCACTCATATGCGGAATATAAAACTGAAAGCAACAAAGAGAAAAGAAATGAACAAACAAACAAACAACCCATGGACACAATGAATCGTTTAATGTTTATTTGGGAACAAGTGGGTTAGGGAGAGGAGAAAGGGGAGGGGGTGGGAGGGGAGGGAGGGGAAGCTTAATATAAGGTGATGGAAAAAGAAGTCACAATAGGTTGTGAACTTATTATACGACAAGTTGACAATGCACTATGAATTGTATGCCTGAAACCTATGTAATTCTTGCTAACAGGTGTCACCCCAATAAGTCTAACAATAAAAATGAATCAAATTAATAAAAAACAAACTTTGTAGTCTGATGTAGTCCCATTCGTTTATTTTTTCCTTTGCTTCCCTTGCCTGAGGAGCTGTATCTGTGAAAATATTGCTAAGGGTAATGTCTGAGAGGTTACTTCCTATATTTTCTTTCAGGAGTTGCATAGTTTCAGGTCTTATATTTAGGTCTTTAATCCACTTTGAGTTTATTTTTGTATATGGTATAAGAAGGTGGTCCAGTTTCATTTTTTTGCATTTATCTTTCCAGTTTTCCCAGCACCATTTGTTGAAAAGACTGCCTTTATCCCAGTGTAAGTTCTTGCTTCCTTTATCATAGATTAGTTGGCCACATAGACATGTGGGCTCTCTGTTCTGTTCCACTGATCTATGTGTGTTTTTATGCCAATGCCATCCTGTTTTGATAACGGTGGCCTTGTAGTATAATTTAATATCTGGTACCATGATTACCTCCAACTTTGTTCTTTTTTTCTCAGGGTTGTTATGGGTATTCTAGGTCTTTTATGGTTCCATGTAAATTTTAGGATTATATGTTCTATTTCTGTGAAGAATGCCTTTGGTATTTTGATGGGAATTGCAATGAATATATGGATTGCTTTGAGTAGTATGGACATTTTAACTATGTCATTCTTTCTATCCATGAGCATGGTATGTGTTTCCATTTATTTGTATGTTCTTTGACTTCTCTCTTCAGTTTCTTAAAATTTTCTGAGTTCAGGTCTTTTTAGTCAAATTTATTCCTAGGTGTTTTTTTTTTAATGCAATTGTAAATGGGATTGTTTTCTTAATTTCTCCTGCTAGTTTGTTATTGCTGTATAATGCAACTGATTCCTGTATATTTATTTTGTATCCTGCTACTTTACTAGATTCATTATCAATTCCAATGATAGTTTTACTTATTTTCCTATTTGGATGCCTTTTATTTGTTTTTCTTGTCTGATTGCTATGGCTAAGACTTTCAGTACTGTGCTGTACAATAGTGGTGACAGTTGGCATCCATATCTTCTTCCTGATTTTCAGGGGAATGTTTTAGCTTTTCCCCATTGAATATGATGTTAGCTATGGATTTATCTTATATAGCCTTTATTAAATTGAGATACGTTCCTTCTATTCCCACCTTGCTGAGTGTTTTTATCATAAATGGCTGATGAATTTTGTGAAATGCTTTTTCTGTGTCTTTTGAAATGACCATATGATTTTTATTTTTCATTTTGTTTATGTGGTGTATCACGTAAACTGATTTACATATATGAACCACTCTTGCATCTCTGGAATGAATCCCACCATACTGTGGCATATGATTTTTTTAATGTATTGCTGAGTTTGATTTCCTAATATTTTGTTGAGAAATTTTGCATCTATCTTCATTAGGGATATTGGCCTATAGTTTTCTTTTTCTGTAGTGACTTTATCTGGTTTTAGAATCAGGTAACAGTGGCCTCATAAAATGAGTTTGGGTGCATGCCTTCTTTCTGGATTTTATGAAATAGTTTAGAAGTATAGCTGTTAATTCTGAATTTTGAATGTTCAGTAAAATTAACCTATGAAGCCATCTGGTCCAAGATTTTTGTCTGTTGGGAGCTTGTTGATACTGAGTGAATTTCATCATTAGTAATTAGCCTATTTAGATTTTCTGTTTCTTCTTTATTTAATTGTGGATGTTTGTATTTTTCTAAAAATTTATCCACTTCTTTGAGATTGCCAAATTTGTTGGCATATGGTTGTTCATAGTATTTTCCTTTGTTTTCTTTTATTTTTTACATTTATTGGGGTGACATTGATAAGTAACAGTTACATAGGTTCCAGGTGTACAATTCTGCATTACATCTTTTATATATTGTACTATGTGTTCATCACCCAGAGGCAGTTCTCTTTCCATCACCATATATTGGTATCCCTGTCCCTTCTCCCCTACCCACCTACCCCTTACCCTCAGGTAACTACCAGATTATTGGCTGTGTCCCTAAGTTTTGTTTCTTTGTTGCTTTCAATTCTATGTTAACAGTCAAACTAAATATCTCCATCCCTTTCCCTTATTTTACCCACTCTCCCATCCCTCCTCCCATCTTAAAGAAGTCCCTTGAACATTCTTTGTAGTACTGGTTTGGTGGTGATGAATTCCTTTAGCTTTTTCTTATCTGAGAAGCTCTGTATTTGTGCTTCAATTTTGAATGCTAGCCTGGCTGTATACATTATTCTTGGTTGTAGATCCTTGGTTTTCATCACATTGAAAAATTGTTGCCAATCTCTTCTCGCCTGTGAAGTTTCAGGTCAGAAATCACCTGAGAGTTGAATGGGTGTCCCTTTATAAGTTACTACTTGCATTTCTTTTGATGTTTTTTAGAATTACCTCTCTTTCTTTAACTTTTGCCATTTTAATTGTGATGTGTCTCAGTGTGTTCCTGTTGGGATTATCTTGTTGGGGACTCTATGTGCTTCCTGGGCTTGTATGTCTATTTCTTTCACCAGATTAGGAAATTTTTCAATAATTATTTCTTCAAATAATTTCTTGATCTCTTGCTTTTCCTTTTGTCTCTTTCGGTACACCTATGATTCGAATATTTTTAGATTTAATATAGTCCCAGAGGAATCTCAATCCATCCTCATTTTTTTGCATCCTAGTTTCTATCTGTTCTGGTTGGGTATTTTCTGCTGGCTCTTCCTGCAAATCACTGCTTTGTGCTTCTATTTTATCTAGTTTGGTGACTTTTATTCTATTCTTTATTTCAGTTAATGTAGTCATTATCTCTGTCTGGTCCTTTATAATGGTTTGTAAGTCTTCTTTAATGCTTACTACCTCTCTGTTGAAGTTATCATTTAGTTCCTTAAGCATTTTTTAATTGTTGTTTTGAGCATCTGTCCCCATCTCTTTATTTTGAGCTCCCTTTCTCTGGTTTTTCATTTTGGCAACCTCTCTGGACCTTCACTGCTGCAGTTCACTGCTGATACTGGGTAGGCAGAGGTTTGTGGGGAAGGGACATTTGCAGCTTTGTTTTCTTCCTGTGGCTCTGGGGTTCGTGCAGGGAGTATGAGCATGACTATGCCTTTCTGTTCTCAGTTCACCCTGCACACAGATTCTGCCCTGAGCCTTGGGGTCAGTCCTGTATGCTCTTCTTTCAAACCAGTTGTGGGTGGAGAAATGCATGCATAGCCCCTCTTTCCTTCTCTTTCCCACAGCATGATTACTCTGACTCCTCACCACCCAGTCTCTCCCTCTCGTCTGGGAACCAAAGTGAAATCCACCTGCTGCATTTTGTGGACCGGTCTGTACTTCCTGGGGGCCAAAATGAGGTGATTGCAGTATTTCACGCCCCCACCTCTGGGCCTTTTTTCCTTTGTCCTACAGACTGACTGAGGTCTGAAGCACTGTCCTGCTGCCTTCTTCCTCCTTTCTATCCCAACAGTAGAGCTCCAAGCAAGGACCGTGCACAGCCGCATCTTTGTACTTCCCCTTTTATTTCTCTTTTGTTTAACACTCTTCCTGCCTGCAGATACCTTAATGCGATGAGTGGGTTTTTAGCTATGATTGTGCCATGTGTAGAGGGTCCTTGGTTGAGGTATAGGTGTTTTATTAGTTGTAATCTCCAGAGGAGTTTTTCAGAGATCCCTCTCAGACTGCCATTTTTTGAGAAGGGCCCATAGTATTTTCTTATATTTCCTTGTATTCATGTGGTGTCTATTGTCACTTCTCCTGTTTCATTTCTGATTTTATTTATTTGAGTTCTCTCTCTTTTTTTCTTCAGGAGTCTGGTTAAAGTTTTGTGAATTTTGTTTGTCTTTTCAAAGAACCAGCTCTTGTTTTCATTGATCTTTTGTATTGTTTTCTTAGTCTCAATTTTATTTCCACTCTGATTTTTTTATTTCCTTCTTGGTGCTCATTTTAGGCTTTGTTGTTGTTATTTTCCCACTTTCCTTAGGTGTTAGGTCAAACTGTTGATTTGAGATTTTTCTTGTTTCTTTAGGTAGGCCTACATTGCTATGAATTTCCCTCTTAGACTGCTTTTGCAGTCCCATAGATTTTGGGTAATTGTGTTTTTCTTCTCGTTCGTCTCAAGGTATCTTTTATTCACTTCCTTAAACTCCTTGTTGACCTATTCATTGTTTAGTAGTATATTGTTTAGCCTCTATGTGTTTGTGTATTTTTCAGTTCTTTTCTTGAAATTGATTTCTAGTTTTATATTGTTGTGGTCAGAGAGAATACTTGATATGATTTCAGTTATCTTAAATTTATTGAGGCTTGTTTTGTGGCTTAACATGTGGTTTGTCTTGCAAAATGTTCCATGTGGGTTTGAAAAGATGTATATTCTGCTGCTTTGGAATGTAATGCTATTAAAATATCAATTAAATCCATCTTCTCTAGCATGTCATTGAAGGCCACTGTATCCATGTTGATTTCCTGTCTGGTAGATCTGTCCATTGGTGACAGTGGGATATTAAAGTCCCCTACTATGATTGTGTTACTGTCGATGTCTGCCTTTATGTCAGTCATTATTTGTTTTATGTGTTTAGGTGCTCCTATGTTGCATGTGTAAATGTTTACAAGAGTAATGTTTTCTTGTTAGACTGATCCCTTCATAATTATATAATGTCCTTCTTTGTCTCTTGTTATACTCCTTCTTTTAAATTTTATTTTGTCTGTTGTAAGTATTGCCACCCCAGCTTTTTCTTTCATTTCCATCTGCGTGAACTATCCTTTTCCATCCCTGTACTTTCAATCTATGTGTATCTTTCCTTCTGTGGTGAGTCTCTTGTAGACTGTATATGCCTGAATCTTGTTTTCTTATCCATTCTGCTACTCTATGTCTTTTGATTGGAGCATTTAGTCCATTTACATTCAGAATGTTTATTGGTAAGTACATAGTCAACGCCATGTTATTATTTGTGCTTTTTTTTTCTTTTGTTTGTTTGTTTTCTCCGTTCTTCTGCTTAAAGAAGTTCCTGTAGCATTTCTTGTAATGCTGGCCTGGTGGTAGTGTATTCCTTTAGCTGCTTCTTATCTGAGAAGTTCTTTATCTGTCCATCAAGTTTAAATGATAGCCTTGCTGGGTAGAGTAGTCTTGGTTGTAGGCCCTTGTTTTTTATTACTTTGAGTATTTCCTGCCATTCTCTTCTGGCCTACAAAGTTTCCATTGAGAAATCCACTGATAGCCTTATGGGATCTCCCTTGTAGGTAAGTTGTAATTTTTCTCTTGCTGGTTTTAGAATTCTCTCTTTATCTTTAATATTTGTCATTTTAATTATAATGTTTCTTGGTGTGGGCCTATTTGGGTTCATCTTGATTGGTACTCTCTGTGCTTCTTGTGTGTGTTTGTTTATTTCTTTTGCTAGGTTAGGTAAGTTTTCGGCCATCATTTTCTTTAAACAGGTTCTTGATCCCTTGCTCCCTCTCTTCTCCTTTTGGTACCCCTGTGATCCAAATGTTGTTTCACTTGATATTGTCCCCAAGTTTTCTCAGGCTATCCTCATTTTTTTCCATTCTCTTTTTTTCTTTGCTCTCCCATTTGGGTATTTTCTGCTACCCTGTCTTCCAGATCGCTGATTTGATTTTCTGCTTCAGCCAACCTTTTGTTGATTTATTCTAGTGTAGTCTTCATTTCAATTATTGTATTCTTCATTTCTGATCTGTCTTTTTTAATGGTTTCAATGTCTTTCTTTATGGTTCCTATCTCTTTGTTGAAGTTTTCAGTAGGTTCCTTAAGCATTCTTGTAACTTTTTTTCTAAACTCTTGCTCCAGTATGTTAATTGTCTCCATTTCATTTGACTCTGGTTGCTTTTGTTCCTTTACTTGAGACACGTTTTTTTGTTTTCTCATTCTGGTTTCTTCTCTGTATTTCCTTCTATGTAGTAGGTATATCTCTTATGGCTCTTAGTGTTTGCGTTAATCTAGTATGTGTCTTGTGTGGTCCTAAGGTGCAATCACTTCTATTGCCTATGTGTGTAATCTAGGATTATTCCGGGAGTGTGTTGTGTTTGTTCCTCAGTTGTAGTTGAGTAGTATGCTCCTCACAGCACACTGTTAATTGTCCAAGGGTAGTGGCAGAGTAACACTGAAAACTTCTGGACTGCTGCAGACAGCCACTTTTGCTGAAGTTTGCAAGAAAGTGTTCCTCCGTTAGTAAGGTAGGGCTGATCACTCATCCACCTAGAGTGCCCCTGTGTTCACAGGGTAGGTCTCTAGGTGGATCTGTGTTCACTTTTGGAAAAAAAAAGTCAAGAAACAGACACACACACACACACACACACACACACACACACACACAAATAAATATACAAAAAACAAACAAAATTTCCTGAGAGCCTTGGAGTCTGCCACTTGTAGCATACTGTTATCTGCCCTGGGGGTAGGAGGCAGTGGCAGAGCATTACTGGAAGTTTTCTAGGCAAAAGACCACTCCTGCAAAAGACCTATAGAAAATCTTCCCCTGCTAGTAGGACCAGACTGATCGCCCGGACTCCCAAAGTTCCTCTTACGTGGGTAGGACAACACTTAAGCGTGCCTCTGCAAACTTTGAGAGAAAAGAAGGGAAAGAAGTATTAGTAACAATAATAAAATTAAGAAAATAATTTAAAAATTAAAAGTAAGGATAAAAAATAGAGTAGAATTTTTAAAATAAAAAATATAGAGAAAAAATTAAGAAACAAAAAAATATAAAAAAATAAAATTAAAGATATGAAATACAAATGTAGTAAATCATGAAAAATAGTTAAAAATGAAAAGAAAGAAAAAAGAAAAAGATACAGAAAAGTGAATTTTTTTTTAAAAAAAAATGTTTTTTATAAGCCCAGAGATAGAAGATGAAAGTGTAAGTGAAAAAGAAAAAAAATTGACTTGGAAAGAAAGAACAAAAGCAAAAAAAAAGAAATTGTTTTGTTTTCTTCCTTTCTCTCTCTCTTGCTGTGTGTCCTCCTGTTTGTCACTTGCAGCACACTTTTAGTTGCCCTGGAGGGGCAGCAGAGTGGCAACAAAACTCTCCAGTAAGTTGCAGACAGCTGCTCCTGCAAAAGTTTGCAAGAACTTGTTTCTTTACTAGTTGGGTCGGGCCAATCACTCAGCCAGCTGTGTTGAATTGGGCAAACCTCCAGTGTGCCTGATCACACTTTGAAAGAGGAAGAAAAAAAATAGAGAAAATGGTAATATTAATAAAAAATAAAATTAAATTAAAAATATAAATATAAAAAATAGAAATTATGAAAGTAATGATAGAGGAAAATTATGGAAAAGAATGAAAAGAAAGGAAAAAGAATCATTCATTTTTTTAAGAGCTCAGTGTTCTTTTTTGCCCACTCTATTTCACTCTTAGCTGTGCAGGAGGAACTACACATAGAGCTACGGAGTAACACTGGCCTCTCCTCAGGGAGTCACAGACAGCCTTTCCTGCTTTAGTCTGAGAAAAATAAGGAAAAGGAATAATAATAATAATAATAAACCAAAAATGAATAAAAATAAACTAGCTTATCAAGTCTTATTAATAATAATAATAATAATAATAATAATAATAATAATAAACCACTAGGGCAAGGCTGTTGGCTCTGCCACCCAGGGTACCCTACTGGGTGTGCAGGGCACTGTTCTAAGTGATCTGGATGAAATTCAAGGGTTTTTGTATGTTATTTGGTGAGGAGCTTTTTTTTTTTTTTTTAAGTGTTGCAGTGGGCAGCTTGGCTTCATTGCAATTGATAGGATGGGATTGGGAGCTTGGCAGCCTAGAGCATCCAGGGGGTTGTAGTTTAAACAGTGGTTGGCGTTGTTTTGGATGTGTAGTGAGCTTGTGCAGATTTTGTTAGCCCAGTGAGGTCTCAGAGTTGGTCTTTTGGGGGAGGGTTTTTAATAAATAAGAAAATGGCATCCTCCTGTGTGCCACTCTGTGCTTAAACAGTGGGATCCTTCACTCCCCACTCTGAAAACCCAGATCTCAATCCTTCCCAGAATGACTTTGTTACCTCCAGTGGTGCCGTGCCCCTGCTGAACAAACAGGCGAGCATGGCAAACAACTGAGCCTGTCCACACACCCAACAGGAGAGCACCTGGACTTCCAGCCAACCTCCATGCCACTCACACAGATAAACAGAATTCCGGAAGATTTTAGTTGAAGGATTTAACCAGTTTTCCTCTCCTGCACTGGGTTCCTGGGCTGGGGTAGGGAGCCCAGCATGGACTCAGCACCCCTTAGTCCTCTGTGGGAGCTCCTGCACCCGAGGTTTTCCTCCCAGAGCTCCCTTACTATCTGTAGGTTTGAGGACACCCCATTTCCCTACAGGTCTCGATTGGGCTTCCTTCTCTGTATCCTCAGCTTTGGGGATTCTGCTCAGTCAGTCCTCTGATGCTTCCCAAGGTTGACTGTTCTATCTGCAATCCTGCTGTGGTCTGGGAACAATTTTGGAACTCAGTAAGGTGTCATACGTGCTGCCAATGTAAGCACACAGTGGCAATTTTCTGAACTTAATTGTCAGATTTGGGGTATGATGACATCTCTGATGGCCATTCCATAAAAAGAGTTCCAAAATTGCTTTGAAGAGTGGACTAGGTGCTGGCATCAGTACATAGCTTCCCAAGGGGAGTACTTCAAAGATGACCATAGTGATACTCAGCAATGAGGTATGTAACACTTTTTCTAGGATAAGTTCACAAAATTAATTGTCTGACCTCGTATACAAGTAAATGGGAATGTGTGTGTTTTTTTTCATTTAACTGTATATCATCATATACTTCTGAGTCACTAATGATACTGAAATAGGGAATGATTAGATTTTCAGACAGGACCCTATTTCTCTTCAGAATGTAAAAATTGGACTAACTGGACTATGGACAGCACTACTTCACTGAACTGCAGACTCAAATATATAACCACCAGTTCAACATTTCCACTTGGATGTCAAATAGACATCTCAGACTTAAAATGTCCCAAACTGAGCTACTGATCTTCCCAAACTAGTTCCATCTATAATTTTCCATGTTTAACTGATGGTAGATCCATCCTTTCTGTTGTAGCTCTGCTTTTTCAGTCTTTGAGGTCAAAATTCTTAGAGTCATCTTTGATTCTTCATTGACTCATACCCTATATTCTCTATTAAAGGAGAACCTCTTGGCTCTACTTTCAAAAGATAATTCAGATTTCATACAGTAAGTCAAAGGAAGAACAGCTTCTAATGATGAATGGGAGCATAAGCCTGCCCGCCTCTCATTTCACTGCTGTATTTCATCATCATGCTTCTCTCACTTCCCCCTACTCTCCTTGCTCTACTCCTCCCACACCTTTCCCATTCCATTTTAGTCGGTAGCAGTCTACCATTCTTGCTTTCAATTATGAGAGTCAGTACAGAGCACTGTGTACAGAGATTTTTATATATACATTTATCTTATTTAAAGTTTAAAGCAGTCCTTTGGCAGTTTTTCCAGTATTATTGCCATACAAATTGTTTTTCCAGTTACTGTTGCCCTTAAACTTAGCAGCATCAAGCAACTATGTTATCACATTCAAGGATTCTGGGTCTGGAATTCAGACAGGGCATGATGGGGGTGGCTTGTCTCTATTCCACAATGTCTATAACCTCATCTAAGAAGACTTGAAGTGTTGGGGTGACTTAGCAGCTGAGCACTGGAATTATCTTTCTGCAGGCTTATTCACTAACAGTTCTGTCACCTGGGCTGGGATGTCTTAAAGACTGCATGTTGCTTCTCCATGTGGTTTGGCTTCCTCACAGCATAACAACCTCAGCATAGGCAGACTTTATAGGCACAGGGCTCCATATGCACGTGTTTCAGCAAACAAGTTAGAAGCTGTATTCCTTTTTATGACCCAGCCTTGCAATTCTCATCACATCACTTCTCCCATATTCTGTTGGTAGAAACAGTCACAAGCCCTCACCAATTCAAGAGGAGAGGAAGTAGACTTTACCACTTGATGTGAAAGTGGCAAAGTCACATTGTAGGAGAGCATGTGGGCTTTTGAAAATACCATCTGTCACAGAGGTTGAGACATGGAGTCTAGTAGAGAAGTGGTAGTTTGAGTGGCAAGGTTAACAAGGGTTGTCTTAGGAAACTACTCATAGAGTGTAAGGGTTCCTATTTAGTGATCTTTTAAGACATTTATTTCCAGTGTTTAAAAAATCTATGATGTAATAGTATTTGTGCAATATCTGTGCTGTTCACAAATTATTCTGACCTCATTAGGAAATGAAACATAGTCTCTACCTGCCAAATATTTTTGGAAGGTTTTTATTAAAATACAGCCAACATATAATATTATATTAGTTTCAGGTGTCTACCATAATTATTCAACATGTATATACCTAAAGAAGTGATCATCATGATAAGTACAGCAACCATCTGATACCGTACAATGATAGCACAATATTATTGACTATATTCTCTATGCTATACATTACATCCCCATGACTTACTTGTTTTATACCTAGAAATTTGAACTTCACACCTCTTCATCTCCCCCCCTTTTTTAAACTTCTCAATTATAGCTCGCATTCAATATTATATTAATTTCAGGTGTACAGCAGAGTGGTTAGTCATTTATATAATTTAACAAGTGATCCCCCTGACTAGTCTAGTACCCACCTGGCACTATACATAGTTATTACCATATTATTGACTATATTCCCTATGTTCTACTTTACATCCCCATGACTATTTTGTAACTACCAATTTGTACTTCTAAATCCCTTCACCTTTTTCATCCTGCCCCCAACCTCCCATCTATCACCCTGATAAATCTAGTACCCACCTGACACCATACACAGTTATTACAATATTATTGACTATATTTCTTATGCTATATCCTGCATCCATCCCCAGGACTACTGTATAATGCCCAATTTGTACTTCTTAATTCCTTTTCCTTTTTCACCTACTCCCTCCAACCCCTCTCCCATCTAGCAACCATCAAAATGTTCGTTGTATCTATTTGTTTTGTTTATTTTGTTCTTTAGATTCTACATATAAGCAAAATCACATTGCATCTATCCTTCTCTGTCTGACATACTCCACTCAGCCCAGTACCTTCCAAGTCCATCCGTGCCACTTAAGATGGCAAGAACCCATTCCCTTCCATGACTGAGCAGTATTCCATTGCATATACTCATATGTACCACCTTCTCTTTATCCAATCATCCATCGACTGGCACCCAGGCTGCCTCAACATCTTGGCCATTGTAAACAGTACTGCAATGAGCATAGCGATGCAAACATCCCTTCAAAGTAGCATTTTGGGTTTCTTCAGAAGTGGAGCTACTGGGTCCTTCTTTGTTTCTTGTTATAGCATTTGTTTTAAAGTCTATTTTGTCTGGTTTAAGAATTGCTACCCCAGGTTTTTTGTTTGTTTGTTTCCATTTTCATGAAATACCTTTTTCTATCCCTCTACTTTCAGTCTGTGTGTGTCTTTGAATCTGAAGTGAGTCTCTTGTAGGCAACATGTGCAAGGGTCTTGTTTTCTTATTCATTCAGCCACCCTATATTTTGATTGGAGCATTTAACCCATTTACATTTAAAGTAATTGTTGATACATTTGTAGTTATTGCCATATTATTATTCACATTATTGATCTTGTTTTTTCATCTTAAAGAAGTCTCTTTAACCTTCCTTATAATACTGATATGTTGGTGGTGAACTCCCTTAGCTTTTTCTTTTCTGGGAAGCTCTTTATCTGTCCTTCAATTATACATGATAGCTTTACTGGGTAGAGTAATTTGGTTGTAGGTCCTTGCTTTTTATTACTTTGAATGTTTCACACCAGTCCCTTCTGGCCAGCAAAGTTTCTGTTGAGAAATCAGCTGACGGTCTTATGGGAGTTCCCTTGCAGGTAACTAAGCTGCTTGTCTCTAGCTGCTTTTCTCTTGCTGCTTTTCAGATTCTTTGTCTTTAACCTTTGGCATTTTAATTATATAATGTGTCTTGGTGTGGACCTCTGTAGGTTCTTCTTGTTTAGAACTCTCAATGCTTCCTGGGCTTGTGTGTCTGTTTCCTTCACCAAGTTAGTGAAGTTTTCCATCATTATTTTTTCAAATAGGTTTTCAATTCCTTGTTCTCTCTCTTCTCCTTCTGGTTAGCCCTATGATGTGAATGTTGTTATGCTTGATGTGTTCCCAGAGGCCCCTTAAACTATCCTCATTTTTTTTTCTTTTTTGCTGTTCTGATTGGGTGTTTTTTGCTACCTATCTTCTGCATCACTGATTCAGCCCTCTGCTTCATCTAATCTGTTAATTTCCTCTAATGTATTTTTCCTTTCAATTATTTTAGTCTTTATTTCTGACTCGTTCTTTTTTACATTTTCTATCTCCATTTATATGTTTCCTATCTCTTTGTTGAAGTTCTCCCTGAGATCCATGATTATCCTTATAACCAGCATTTTGAATTTTGTGTCTGGTAGATTGTTTGTCTCCATTTTGTTTATTTCTTTTTCTGGAGCTTTGTTCTGTTCTTTTATTTGGGACATGTCTTTGTCTCTCTATGTTTGTTTCTACTAGGTAGAGCTGCTATGTCTCCCAGTCTTATAGAGTGGCCTTATGTAGTAGGTGTCCTATGGGGCCCAGTAGTGCAGTCTCCCTGGTCACCAGAGCCAAGTGCTCTAAGTGTGTCCCTTGTTTAGGTTGTGTGTGCTCTCCTATTGTAGTTGACCCTTGGTTGCTCTTTGCACATCAGTGGGAAGGATTGACCCTCAGGGTGATTATTTGTGAGGACTGGTCGTAACTACAGTGGAGGAGTTGTTGTGCAAGGGCTGACCCTACAGAGTACAATTCGCTTTAGCAGGACCCTGGCACCTGCCCATTCTGCCCTTTGGTGTGTTGTTTTTGGAGGTAACCAGGTGATGCTCCAGCTTGGTCTAAAGTTGGCCACCAGGCATGCCAGACCCAGGCCTCCTTGGAGGGACCCCACCATAAACAAGTTCAGCTATATGCTATACCCTGCCTGGAGACACCTGGCATGACCACATCCCAAGCTGGGCTTGCAAGTGCCTTGAAAGGACAAGCCATGATCCAAGCTGGCTGTTGCTAGTGCAGAGCTTAGTGCTGCTCATCAAGAGGTATGGGACATGCTGAAGCCAGATGCTGCTTGTTTGGGTTTTGTAAAACTTTGAGAGATTTTAGAAAAGTCTTCAAAATGATCTGAGACAGGTCGTTGGTATGGAAAAGCCACTGAAAGCAGCTTGGATGTGCCCAGAAGTTGAGTGGGTTGGGATCTCAGGGAATCACCAGGGTCGAGTGAACAAAGAGTGTTAACCAGGTTGATAGAGACTTAGATATGGCAGCCACCTGTCTCTGCATGGGAGTGGGTAGCACTCAACAAAGAAGTAGTGGCTTCCTCCAACTGCTTTGTCCAAGAGAATGATGCCCCTCAGCCCTCACCCAGACAACTCAGTTCCTTCCTGTATGCCTCTGGAGCCTTTTGAGCTGCTGCCCCAGTGCTAGAGCTCATAGCCAGTGAGTGTGTCAGCAGGTAAGTTCGTGTGCAGGCCCTTTAAGAGGAGCACCTTGGACTGCTGCTGACTTGTCTCACTCAACCACAGTCTTGGTTTTCACAGCCAAACGTTATGGAGACTTCTCTCCTTAGAGATGAAACACTTGGCTGGGGAGCCTGGCATGGTGCTGGGACCCCTTGCTCTTACTGAGGGACCTCCACAGGTATTCCTCCTGATTTTTAATGGTCACACGCAGGTGTGCACCAGACATTCTGAGTCTTCCCTCCTCCTTCCAGTCTCAATGTGGCTTCTTATTTATACCTTCTACCTGCCAAATATTTAAATCAACTGCACACTCACTGTGCATAAGACACCAAAAGAGACCATAGGTCAGGTTAGAGCGATTGCAGCTTTCTTTTATTGCTTCTTCAGTGTCACAGAAGTGTTCACATGAGCCAGAGGTAGCAGGTAGCTAGCCAGCCCTGAGGAGCAGCAGGTGGATAGGCCTTCTTTCTATGGGACTAAGCAGATATGGTTGTGGGTCCTTTCACCAAAGGTCAGTCATCCAGAAAGTTATTACAACATTCATTTACACTCAAGCATCCAAATTAGAAACTGCACTTACTACATCATTCTAACAAAATTTCTCAGACCTCTATGCTTGTGAGCTTTTGCTGATTTGGTCAGTGGTCTGGTGACTATTCAAAAAATGTCTGTATTACCTAGTATATATTGGCCAGAGAAGAAAATCATCTAGGGATAATCCTGGGATTTCTTCTAACTGTAGCAATGTTATATGTTTTTGAAGATATGCAAGCTGCATTTTTTTAATTTCAAAGTAATGTTTTTTTCACTAATTCTCATAGACTTTCCCCTCTCTCATTATAAATATAAGGATTTCTCCTTGTGAGTGTGTGTTAACTTTACCTTTTATCCATGTGTTTCCTTGCCTTTGGTGTTACTGGTTCAGACTGTAATCTTTTCTTATTGTCAGAGACTTAGTCCTTAGATTCAGACCTTTAGTTACATATGAAAATATACATATGAAAAGTTAAGTGAGATAAATTCATCATCGTTGTCATAAATTTGTACCAAAGTATAATATATACACAGAAAAGTAATAAAAGCATAACTGTATAGTGCATTTTCATGAATTAATTGCACTCATTTAACTACCACTCACATCAAGAAATAGATCATTACCAACACCCCAGAAAGCCCTTCTTCTTCCCCTGCCCACTAACTGACCTCTGTCACCATAGGTGATAGTTTTGCCAGCTTTTGAACTTCATATTCATCATTGTGGTTGTGAGATTCATCCATGATTTTGTATGTAAGAGAGCATTAAGTTTTACTTACTTCAGTGTTATATTCCATTGTGTGGATATACCACATTTTATTTATCTACTCTGTTCTTGATAGATATTTGGTTGCTTTGAGTTTTCAGCTATTAAGAAAAATGCTAATATGGACATTTTTCTTCATCTTTTGGTAGACATGTGTGTGCTATTTTGTTAAGTATATTCCTAAGAATAAGTTTCCTAGGTCATAGGGTATGTGTATGTTCAGCTATGATATCTGCTGCCAAATAATTTGCCAAAGTGGTTGTCCCGATTCAAACTCCTACTAGCAGTATATGAGAGGTTTATTTGCTGCACTTCCTTATCAGCACTAAGTATTCTCAGTTTTTGGTCAGTCTTCAAGTTTAGCTACCCTTGTAGGTTATAGTGATTGATTTCAATTTGCATTTCTCTGATATCCGATGAGGCTGAGAACCTTTAAAAAGTTTTCTTGCCATCTGGATAGCTTTACTTGTCAAGAGTCTATTCAAGTTTTTGCCCAGTTTTTAATTGGGCTTTCCATCTTTTCCTAATTAATTTGTAAGAGTTTATTTTATATAGTTGATTAACAAGTTTTTTTGTT
This sequence comes from Lyroderma lyra, assembly GCA_004026885.1. Taxonomy (NCBI): domain Eukaryota; kingdom Metazoa; phylum Chordata; class Mammalia; order Chiroptera; family Megadermatidae; genus Lyroderma; species Lyroderma lyra. The sequence goes on along the minus strand of PVJL010006391.1, from coordinate 48,395 downwards.
TGTTTTTTGTTTTTTGTTTTTTGGTGGTTCCCTGGCTGGGAATCGAACCCAGGCTGTGGTGTTGAGAGCTCCAAAGCCTCACCACCAGGAAACCCCCTTGATAAACAGTTTTTTAATCTCTTCCTTCATGGTTAATAATTTTTGTGTCTTATTTGAAGTATCTTTGCCTATCCTGGGGTTATAAAGATATTCCTCTTTGTTTTCTTCCAGAAGCCTAATAATCATATTTATTTGAAAACATTTATATCCACCTTGTTCCACAAAGAATTTGAGGTAACTGAGATGGTTAGCAGAATATTCTTCCTTTTAGAAAAAGATGAATCTTAAAAAACAATTAGATTTTCTAAAATTACCTCGTATACCATGCATCAAAAAGCATAGCATATTTAATCTCATAGTCGCTGGAGAGTTCTTATGCATGTCTCGTCCTTTTCAGTTGGCTTCATTTCATTTGGAAGCAGGCCTCTGATAGCAGTTCCCAAATTTTTAGCTTCAATTAATATTTTAGGGCTCTGCTTTTTACTTAAATATTTGTTGTCTTTGACTTTAAAAACTCCATATGGTATAAAAATTAACATGTGCAGGGAGGGCAACAAAATCGTGGCATGAGAGGGACCCCTGTAAAACTCCTCTGGAGATTACAACAAATGAAACACCTATACCTCAAACAAGGACCCTCCACACAACGCACAGCCACAGCTAAGAAACCCACTCATCGCATTAAGGTACCTGCAGGCAGGTAGAGGGTTAAACAAAGGAGAAATAAAAGGGGAATTGCTGGGATGCAGCCATGCATGGGGTCCCAGTTGGACCTAGTTGTACCTCTTGGGGAGAGAGGAGGAAGAAGGCAGTGGGAGAGCACTCTGGACCTCACCTTGTCGGCCGGACAGAGGAAAGGAGGCCCAAAGGCAGGGTGTGAGATATCACAACCAGACCTCACTTTGCCCCCACCTCTAGAGCTGCAGACTGGTCTGAAAAACACAGCAGCCTGACTTCACTCTGGTTCCCAGAGGAGGATGAGTGGCTGGATGGTGAGGAGCTGCAGCACAATCCCTCCAGCCAGGAAGGAAAAGGAGAGAGGGGGCTATGTGTGTGTTTCTTGGCCCACAACCAGCATGGTCTGAAAGACCAGCATACAAGACTGGCCCCAAGACTCAGAGCAGAATCTGTGCATGGGACAAACCGAGAACAGAAAGGTGCAATCACTCCCAAACTCCCCTCAAGACCCCCAGATCCACAGGAAGAAAACAGCCACAAACCCCTCCCCCACAGACCTCTGCCCACCCAGTATCAGCAGCAACACCAAAGAAACTGCAGCAGCAAGGGTCCAGAGAGGCTGTAAAAATGAGAAACCAGAGAAAGGCAGCTCAAAATAAAGAGATGGGGACAGATGACCCATCAGAAACAGAGCTCAAAGCAACTATTATAAAAATGCTTAAGGATCTGAATGATAATTTCAACAGAGAGATAAAAAACATTAAAGAAGACTTAAAACCATTATAAAGGACCAGACAGAGATAATGACTACATTAACTGAAATGAAGAACAGAATAAAAGTCACCAAACTAGATAAAATAGAGGCGCAAAGCAGCGATTTGCAGGAAGAGCTAGCAGAAAACACCCATTCAGAACAGAGAAGATTCAGGAATCCAGAAAAGTAAGAATAGTTTGAAATTCCTCTGGGACTATATTAAACATAGAAATATTAGAATTCTAGATGTACCAGAAGAGACAAAGGAAAAGCAAGAGATCAAGAAATTATTTGAAAAAATAATGACTGAAAATTTTCCTAACCTGGCAAAAGAAATAGACATACAAGCCCAGGGATGCACAGAGAGTCCCAAACAAGATGATCCCAAACAAAAACACACCTAGACACATCATAATTAAAATGGCAAAAGTTAAAGAAAAAGAAAATTCTAAAAAACAGCAAGAAAATGCAAGTAGTAACTTATAAAGAGACACCCACTCTACACTCAGCTGATTTCTCATCAGAAACTTTACAGGTCAGAAAGGATTGGCAGAAAATATTCAATATGATGAAAACCAAGGATCTTCAACCAAGAATAATGTATCCAGCAAGGCTAACATTCAAAATTGAAGGACAGATAAAGAGCTTCTCAGATAAGAAAAAGCTAAAGGAATTCATCACCACCAAACCAGTATTACAAAGAATGTTCAAGGGACTTCTTTAAGGTGGGAGGAGGGATGGGAGAGTGGATAAAATAAGGAAAAGGGATGGAGACATTTAGTTTGTTTGTTAACATAAAATTGAAAGCAACAAAGAAACAAAACTCATGGACACAGTCAATAATTTAGTAGTTACCTGAGGGCAAAAGGGGAGGTGGGTGGGGGAGAAGGGACAGGGACACAAATGTATGGTGATGGAAGAACTGCCTCTGGGTGATAAACACATAGTACAACACAGAGAAGATGTAATGTAGAATTGTATACCTGGAACCAATGTAGTTGTTACTAATCAATGTCACCCCAATAAATTTAACAATAAAAAATTAACATATGCATATGTGCATAGTTACTAGCTTTGTTCAACATACATTATTTGGAATCATGAGCTTTTGGAGGAATGCTTAGGAGGAAATATTTACTCTATATTTACACGGTGGACTTTGCCTATATATATTTATATGTATTTATATGAATGCATTTATGTTTATCTATCCATCTTCATATATAGTAACTCTGGAGTAAAGAAACTGGTTCCAGAAGCCTTACAAAGAAACAGTTTTCATTTTTTATGATGACATGTATATCTGTTTCTTTCTCTCTTTTTTAGATGGCCCACATTGTTCTTTAAAATTACCAGGAAATAATAATCCCAATTTCCTCTTGGTTATATTTTCTCACGCTTCATGCAATATCTAAAACATCGGTTGTAGAATAGGTCATTGGTATGAGAAACTTCTTTTTCTTCCCTTACTTGTTTGCCTTACCTTGGACTCTTAAGTGTCAGAAGAGGTGAGGGATAATAGGGTTTCCTCAGGCCTGCTGGGAAAGTTGATGGAAGAACAGAAATTTTTCATCCCATCATGTTACTCTGGCTTAAACTATGATTGCTATCATTTATGGTTGTGAAATGCCTTAAGTTTGTGTAAGTTTATGGCCTCTTGATTTAATTCATCTACACAAACAGTGAAAATAAGAAATATAACAACAATAACAATGACATTATTGGACCTTTATTTTTTATACTATGCTAAGCACTTTATTTTTTCATATAATCATCATAATAGCCCTAAAACTTTGATATTATTTTATCATAATTTACTATTATCATCCTTATTTTTTAGCTAAGAAACTGAACCATATAGAAATTAAGTAATTTCCCAAGATCACCATACAAGTAAGTGACAGAAAAAACAGGCTTGTGTGAGTCTATAACCTGTACTCTTTACCACCATCCAGTATTGCCTCCACGTTAGAAAAGCATGAGCTGAAATATATCTTGGTATGGAATCTGTTTGTGCCTTTGTGCAGTATCACCCCTTCCCCTGTTTCTCCTTTTAAATAAACTTGGTGGCCATTGCACCAAAAACATTTTATTAGACTGCAACATTACAATGCAGCATTTTATTAGAATGAATCATAGTAAGGACCCAGTAGCCATGAGAGTAAATGAAGCATTTTATCAGCAGTCACTGTTCACATCAGATAACAAAACTGAATTTGTAGAACCATTTGCTTTCTAGAATGAAATCTGCCATACCTCACAGTTGGCAGAGCAAGAGATTTCCACAGGGTAGAAAGGAAGAACATTTCACTCCACTGTATGACCTGAGTGCTGTTGGGCCCATCCAGTACCTGCAATCTGTCATTTGTTGATTGTTATCAGTGTCTGTCTTTCGCTTTTCTAGGATTGTAGCCGAGAAAGTAAATGATGTTCTGTTTACCCGGCCCCGGAAGTATATCCAGTGTTCCAACCCAGAGACAGCAGAGCCTGGCTATATCAACATTACGGAGCTGGCGGCATCTGTATGCCGCTATGACCTAGATGACATGGACATCTTCTGGCTCCAGACACTCAATGAAGACCTTGCAGAAATGGGTAAGTTGTTTTCTCACAAGTAAGATGTTCCTTGACTCAACATGTGATTTTTTTTTAAGTTGTCAGGATCATTTAACTTGCTTTCATCTTGTGGTTTCCTTTCTTTCTTGTCCTTTTTGTTTATTTTTCTCTTTGATGTTATCTTAATGAGGCATATCTTGAACTGCATAAATATATTGCAGTAGAGCCATAAAATTTAAATCTGACCTTTTCTTTCCTTGTTTATGGTGAATATAGCACAGATCAGGGATGGCATGTAGGTTTTCCAAGGCTATTTCCCAATTCTGAGAGTGTGAGAGATCATGGCTGATGGACTTCTGGTTGAGAAGGATTCTGAGACTTGTTCCTTACTCAGCCCTGAAAAGCATTCAGATCAGTGAGTGGGGCCCAAAGTAATAGCACTTCTGCCATCTCCTCCTGATGGAGAGAAGCTCCAACATCAGCATTAGGCAACACAAATGCTGCTGAAAGGTTGATGGGACCAGGACACCTTAATGCAGTACTTACAATTGTGCTGCTTAGAAGAATGGCAAGGCTAGGGCAAAACATCACCAAAGCAGTTCTTAGCTATGTCTGGTGAGTTCTAGAGTGGTCATGCAATTTTCAAAAATGAAAATAAAATGAACTAAAAATAAACAAAAGCTTGGAAGTAGACATAATATTAATTTTAAAGAGAATATATGCTATACAGTACCATACTGACAATGCTGGGAAATCCTAGGCTGAAAGGAAACTAACTCCCTTTATACTTAAACACAACTCTTTTTGGCCTGTTTCAATCTGAGCAATGTTTAGGTCCAAGTGGTCCTGTGGAACTGTGGGTGGTTTTTAATTCTGCATATGAGATATGGTGAATGAAAAATTTAATTTCATTTTTGTTTGAATCACATTTGTTCATTGTTAGTACAAAAAGGATTAGTGGTTTTCCTTTTCTTCCCTCCCACCCTCCCTTATTTTTTTTCTTTCTTTTGAGGTTGGTATCTGAATGCATGTGAACAAAAAAATAAAATTAAATAAATTTTAAAAAATTAAATAAATCCAATTTGGCATGATGGTGATCCTTATTCTGCCAGTAACCAATACTTCCTGCTTTTTTTTTTTTTTTTTTTTTTTTTGGTACATGGGTAGTTCCCTGGCCGGAAATCGAACCCAGGCCACAGTGTTGACAGTGCCAGCGCCAAAGCCTTAAGCCACTACACCACCTGGGAACTCCTACTTCTTGCTTTTTAAAACTTTCTGTTTAATATCTTCTCTTGCTCTGCCGTCTTGATGTGAGGAGGTGTCAATTTAGAGTGAGAACCACAAAAAGAAGAGGCTAAAGGACTTAGAGGGAAAATCAGAGTATGAAGGCATAATCTAGTGGATTGATGTTTCAATGTGTGGTGTTTATGAACCATATAATATCCATATACATTGCAGTTATTACAGTACTGCCTTTGACATGACACTACCTTGTAACAAGCTCCCTTTGGTATTTGCAGTGAATTCCCTTTGGATGAGTTGGGTTTTGTTTTTTTTGTATTTTTTTTTTTTGGATAAACTTTTTTATTTAGGAATAGTTTTAGATTTACCAGAAAAGTTGCACATTTAATACATATACCCGTCACACAGTTTCAATTTCCCCTAATGCTAACATCTCACTTTACCATGGTACATTTGTCAAAGCTAAGAAACCCGCACAGGTACATTACTGTTAACTAAATTCCAAGCATTATTGGGATTCTACCAATTTTTCTGCTAATGAGCTTTTTAGGATCCCATCCAGGATACCACATTGCATTTAGGCTTGGGTGAGTTTTAAAAGTGGATTGCCTTATCTCAAGTCTTCTTTTAGGATGAATGATACTGTAGTGAGGCTTCCAAGAGCTTAAAATAAACCTTTAAGAATGTTAAATTATGCATACTTTTATTCAGATTAAGAAATTTTAAAAATTGAGTGCTTACTACATACCAGCCACTATACTAACTAAGCAATATATTAACATTACCTCATCTCAACCTCACAAGAAATCAGTGAGTTTGATATTATCCTTACTTTATAGATAAGAAAACTAAGCCCTGAAGAGGATCAGTAACAAATTACTGATCCTCTTCAGGGCTTAGTTTTCTTATCTATAAAGTAAGGATAATTACTTAATTAATTAATTGCATAACCAATATGAGGTCAAGTTGGAATTTGAATCCAAGTGCTCTTTAGCCAGACACTATATTCCTTCACTCTAGAAAAAGAAATGTATAATTTGTCTTGGCTAGAAAAATGAGACATATTACCTGGACAGTTTTTTTTGTTTTATAAGTATCTATAACATTTAAAAAGGTAATTTATTTGGAATTTCAAAGTTTCTTAGGATATCTTATATTACAAATGAAGTAGAATACTTAAGTAAGTTTGTTTTGGTTTATTTATGGAATTGTTCCTGAGTTTACAAGCTGTTAGAATAAATACATACATGAGTTCATAAAATCATTAGTACTCCCAAGCAAAAAACATTTAGTTTTTATCAACATCTAACATATGAATCTTTTATAATTTGATTATTAAGTATGGAAGACTAAGAAAAATTAAAAGTATAGAAGGAAAAGGAATCAAGAGACAAAAAATGTAATGTCAGAATTTGCAGTTAGACCTTTGTAAATACTAATAGGTTAATTTTGTATTTGAGTTTGCCATTGGAAGGTATTATTGGAATTTTTAAAAGTCAGGTTTGGAAAACAAAATATCTAATATATATAATCACATACAGTACCTAGAATTTTGTTTTATGACTTAATACCTTCTGTATGAAAATTTCCTTGTATAACCATTAGATGTGTTCACTGGGACTAATTTGCTAAGAATTATTATTTATATCCAAATAGTTATGTGATTCTAATTATTTTATTATGCTATAAGTTAAAGTGTTCAAAATTACAAAGCTCAGTGAAAGTCTTCCCTTAAAATATGGGAAAACATAGAGATTTAGGAGGAGACTGACAAGGATTTAGACAAAATTGAAAGGTTCAGTAATACATCTTACAAGGATGATAGTGAACTATATTTGTCCCTCATGTGTCAAATACTGGTATGTAATGATAGGTAAATATTAGAATGGCCCTAGTAAACAATTCCTTGAAATCTGGTTGTTTTATATCCAATAAGAGATGGCTTTATCTTTTAAAATATCCTCACCCCTGCACTGGGCTCACGGTAGGTGATTTGGGAATGACAGCTAACTGACGGTTGATTGATTGTTTGTATTTCTGTGCAGGTTGTGGACCAGTTGATGAGAATCTTATGGAAAAGATAATAGAAGTCCTGGAACGCCATTGCCATGAAAATATGAACCATGCTATTAAGACAGAAGAAGGGCTAGGCATAGAGTATGATGAAGATGTGATCTGTGATGTGTGCCGGTCTCCAGACAGTGAAGAAGGAAATGATATGGTGTTCTGTGATAAGTGTAACGTCTGTGTGCATCAGGTTAGTAAGAGTTGAGACCACCACCTCCCCATGGTCAGCCTTGCTGAAGCTCACTGATGATCTCCATCACCCATATCTGAGTAGCAGCTTACATTTAGGGGGAAAATAAAGATTTGGCCAAGCTCACTGATGATCTCCAATACCCATATCTGGGTAGCAGCTTGCATTTAAGGGGAAAATAAAGATTTGGCCTGGCTATTCTTCAGTAATTCCATTAGAAACAATACTTACAATCCCCAAGGTGACTTACTTATTATCTTTACCCCAGCAGCTAAATCCACATGTTTATTTTGTCCCTTCATGCCCATTCCATTGAGATTGCCTTGTTCAATACTGGGGAGTCTCCTTACTGCCTTTCTGGGAGTCCCTCCTCTGCCTTCGAATCTCTGTTACATTATCAGGTTCACTCATGGTCAGCAACTTTGTTGAATTTACACTTCCTACAGATGGAAGTTTGGATTCATTATTCTAGCACCTGGAGCCCTCCCCCATCTCCCAAACACACTACTCCCAGAAAGCTAAGTTCACTCCACATTTAAAGATCATAGAATCTTAGGACTGTAAAAGACTGAACCACTTTTCAATTTTATAGGTAATACCAAGAGAGGTGCAAGTTGTCCTTCTTTCTACCATACTTCCTTTTTAATGAATGATGATGATGATGGTATCAGCATTCTTTTCAGTTCTTTCCTTTTCTTCCCCCACAAGCCCTGTGCTCCAGAGAAATTAGGTCACTCAAGGAGGGCAGTGATGAATATTCTTGACACTGTCTTATCTCCAATGTTTAGGCCACACCCCAATTTAAAATGCTTTCTTCTACCTCCAGCTGTCAAAAATCTACATATATTCCAAGATCTAGTTCAAATCCTTTCTTGAACTCCCCTATCCCAAGTGATGTTTTTCACTCTTCTGAACCTATTATGTGTTTCATTCATTTCATGAATTTATCTAGCAGATAGGTACACAGTACCATCCATGTGCCGGGACTGTGCTGCAAGCTGAAAACACAATCAGTGATGAAGAGGCAGACATGGTCTTTACCCCAAGGGAGATCAGAGTCTGGTGTAGGGACTACAATGAAACTACCCATTTAGCATAGTATGCCGGGTTTTTTTTGTAGATAGAAGTCCATGCTGCTGTGAAAGTATATGGGAGTGGTGGGAGTCAGGGACAACTTCCAGGAGGTGACATCCAAGCTGAATCTTAATTGCCTAAAGGAGAGACCAAATAAAATACCAGCAGTTGTTAAGGCAGAGGAGAGCATGGTCAGACAGGGTAAGAGTGGGCAAGGCATGTATGTTGGAGGCAACTCTGAGCAGTTCAGAACTGTAGAGAGTGGTGGGTGGAGCAGGGAAGGCATGAAGAGTAAGGGTAGAGAGGGATACAAGGGACATGTGTAAAGGGCCTTCTCTCACAGACCAAGGAGCGTCGGTTTTGCCCTATCAACCCTGAAGGGTAGGATTCGTATTTTGGAGATATCATTCTGGCTACAAAATGACTAAAATGATTCTATAACACAGGAGACAGAGAGAAACCAGGGTTTAAGACTATTTTAATCCCCTAGGTCCCTGTATTAAAAGGTACTAAAAATTATTCTCTGACCACTTAGATTTTTTCTTCATTTTACTTGTATCTGGTAAAACACTAAATTTCAACATTTTTACCTTCACTCTACAAGTTACTGCTATTTATGTCACACCCTTAGTGGGAGAGAAAATCTTTACCATATAAGGATGAACTTAGGTATCTGGCAGTACAGGTCCACAGTTCCTTCTCTGAAATTCCAAAATTTTAAAGCTCTGAAAATTTCAAATTTTTGTTTAAGTTTGGCACCAAAACTGATTTAGGGGCAATAATAGAAATCATCCAATATGAGGCTATTTATAGTCTTTATCCCATTTTGTGTAAATATCCACATATATTTTAGAGAAATATTAATGTATTTGATTATATAGTACTGCCTCTTGTCCCACTGTGGGGGTTAGGTAATATACTGTATATGTACTGTATTACTTTCCTAAGATCTGAGCATCCTGAATTTCCTGATATTTCTTTTTTTTTTTTTTTGATGACATAAGTAACGTATTACAGAATGTTACGCAATATGGCATACAAAACATCTTTGTTGTTGATAGTGCAAGTCACAGGAAAACATATTTAAAAATTTTGTAAATTGAGAAAAGGCCTTGAAACAGTTTCACACTGACTAACACATTTTTGTGAGCTCGTGGGGTAAACTCAAATGCTGTCAGCAGATGTAAACATTCATTCAGATATATCCAAACATCACAGCAAAAGGGTTAACATCACAAGCTGCCTGTGGGTAATATTGGCCCTTTTACTCTTTTCTCTTGCCTCCTGATGTTTTTCTTACACTTAGGTTTTCAGTAAGTTTTGTCAATCTGTAATAGACTTGAAGAGAATAATAGTACAAAGGTCATCTGTATATATTTTCTGTGTTTGTCCTTCACAGTTGAGATAAAATATTAAGGAATCATCTTCAGATTCTTTGACTAACAAAATGAAATGTAGCATAATAATTCTCCTCAAAGGTATTTGGTTTTGAAAACATATTTAATGACTATAAATGATGCCCTTTTATCACATAGAAAAAGATGACAGTAACACCTGACCAGATCTTGCAGAATGTAAGCTGGTATGTATTAAAGTTGGATGTTGTGCCACATAGTTTCATATAAAAGAGATTTCTTCCAGAGTATATTCACTTGAATTCTGAACAGTTAGATTAGAGCTCCCTCTGTTGACTGAAAAGTGACTTAAAATTATTTGGAAGATTTGGTTTACTCTTTTAAACAGAATCAGGAATATGTTGACATCTATAGTTATAAAACAGAATTTTTTTCTTCACTGCTAACATACTATGTCAAATGTTTGTTCCTCTGTGCATATAATATACTTATGGACAGTACTTTAGAAGAGAGGTTTACATCAATAGACTTCAGATTTTAACAGTGAACTTAAAATTTTTTCATTAAAAAATAGGAAAATTGAGACCATTCCAAGTCCCTTTAGATGTTCCATTTTCTGCTTCTTAGCCCAGGTATTGAACACTCAAACTGAGGCCTAAATTTACCTGAATGTACATACTCATAGTTTTTATATCTGTCATATATAATATTTGGCACTGAGTTTATTAACCCCCCTAAATTATATGCAAAACATATTTTCATGCATGTGTAGTTTTCTCAAGAGAGTTCACAGCCTTTATCTTTTTGTGGTCTACCAAAGGTTGAGAACTACTGCTATGAAACATAAGCTTCTGTGATCTTATGGCCATGAATAAGTCTACACAAGACTCAGTAAATTATTTTCTCCCCAATAGAATGTCCAGAAGGTAAAGGGTATTCCTAGAACCAGCGATTGGTTTTTCTTCTGCTGGTGTGAAAGAGGCTCTGTTTTAGGAAGGAAGCTTGCTTTCATTTCCTAGCAATCTTTCTGGACTTCAGAGTTAGAAAAGCTTTGAAAGTTAGAAACATTACAAAGTGGTGCTCTGCTGTTTTGAGAGCAGTCTTTGTGTCCAGCTTCAGTTCTTCAGCTAATTTGTTCTACCAAACCACCTACTCAAGCATAGTATACAGAACATTCCAGATAAATTGATGATAGAGGACCTACCCCCAGTGGCCTTAAAATCTCACTGAGGAGAAGAAACATAACATCTAAAGTAGAAAAGACTACATAATACAGACTACATACCTGGTGAGGGGAACCACATTGAGGAGAGGCAGGGGTTGAGAAGTGGAGCAGACACAAGGGGCTACAGTGACTGAAGTCAGGTGAGGAGCAGCAGGCTTTAGATCAGGGACCAGCAAACATTTTCTTTGAAGGACCAGATAGCAAATATTCAAGACTTTGAGGGCCACACACAGTCTCTGTTACATACATTTTAATGTCCCTTTAAAAGTATGAAAACTATCCTTAGCTTGTTGTCCTTACAAAACGGGCCACAGGTAGTTTACTCCTGGTTTAGATGGGGGTGGGAGTAAGAGCAGAAGGAAATTATGGAGTGTTTGTTACTGTGCAATAGTAAGAAATCATTGTTTTGGTAAGAAGAATATGGCAACCAAATAGAAGAGGGATTAAAGCTGTGAAGGGGGAGGAAGAGGATTTAGAAACAGATTAACTCAGGCATGATGTGGTGAAAACTTGGAGCAATTGTGGTGGGGATGGAGAGTAAGATCAGAGTCTAGAGGTCACTCTGTAAGGAAGACTAGTAAGCCCCAGAGATAGGAGGCGAAGGAAAGTGGATAATATGCGTCCTGGAATTTGGATGTGGAAGCGGAAGCTGGGAGGCATGGTAGTGAGAGAGTTTGGAAAAGAGGCCATTGTGGGGGTAACATGAAGGTAACTTACAACTTGAATCTGAGCTGTGGGTGAATCTCCTGGGGCAGGCACAGATTTTGAAGCTGCCATGGTGAATCAGTCAGTGGTTGAGGGTGTTCCAGGCCACATGAAGAGCCAGGTGGCCCCCAGGTTTGGTCTCTAATGGTGAGAGTAGAACAGTAAGTGGGGAAGGATGGGCAAAACTGGATGTAGTGAAAAGGAAATCTAGAATGTTTTTGAAACTAATCTTTCTCCATCCCCCCTTCCAGTAATTTATTTATTTATTTGCCCAACTTTATTCCACAAAGGATTTGAAGCAGCTTCCAAAACTCATTATGAAGTGTTGTGATTAGTCTAATGTTCTATTCAATCTAGTATTCATTCATAAGTCCTTCTTCTTCAACCCAAGCAACTAATTGCTACAATTTGCTAAATGTTTTTTTATGTACCTAGCACTGTTAGGCTTTTTAAACATCAGCTCATTTGCTTCTCGGAAGTTTCATTCTGTTTATTTTCTAACACTTTTTTCTTGATCACAACACTGCATGACATATAGAAGTTATTCAGTAAGTATATGTCTGACTAATTCTAATAATCATAGAAGAAGCTTTAGAAAATAAAGGCAAAAAAAATATATAATCCTCAAACTCGGATAACAGTTGGGCAAAACCTTTGCATGTATTTCCTTCTAGTCTGAAGTCTATTGTCCTTAAAGTCAGTTATCATAGACTGACTTACTAATCTTAGAACAGATGCTGGAAGTTGCCTTTTGGGGGGTTGGGGGGTTTAAATTACTAAATGCTGGATGTGAGCTTGTTTGGCCTTATTTGCCTCCCTCTAGAGAGCAGACATTGACCCTGGTGAGAAGATGCTTACTGTTCTCCCCTCTCCTCCTCATGTCTCCAGGCCTGCTACGGCATACTCAAGGTCCCAGAAGGCAGCTGGTTGTGTCGCTCCTGTGTCCTGGGCATTCATCCACAGTGTATGCTATGTCCAAAGAAAGGTGGAGCCATGAAGACCACGAAGACAGGAACTAAATGGGCTCATGTCAGCTGTGCCCTGTGGATTCCAGAGGTAAGAACTCATCTAGACCTGTGAGGCCATTTGCTCCAGGGTGCCTCGATTTTCTACAATGTTCAGACTGCTTTAGGCTTCATGTTTTCCCTTGTTTCTGAAATGATAATGCTTCTACTTGAGCTCGCTCACATCCTTCTTGTATGCTAGTGAGTATATAAGCCCATGCCGATTAATTTATAGATTTATAGGTGTTACTACTAGTGGTATTAGATAAATTTATATGAGAGGAGAGGTACAAAAGTTCAGGGTAAGAGCAGCAGATTTTTTAATTTTTATTAAATTTATTGGAGTGGCATTGGTTAGTAAAAATTATGTAGGTTTCAAATGTACAGTTCTATAATACTTCATTTGTATATTGCTTTTTGTGTTCACCACCCAAAGTCAATTCTCCTTCCATAACCATACATTTAACCCCATTTACCCTCTTCTACCATCTCCCTCCCCCCTTACCGTCTCTCTGATAACCATAAACTGTTGCCTGTGTCTGAGTTTTTATTTTTCTTGTTCGTTTATCGCTTTCAGTTTTATACCCCACATATCAATGAGTCATATGGTTCTTGACTTTTTCTGTCCAACTTATTTTGCTTATCATGATTGTCTCCTGATCCATCCATGTTGTTGTAAATGGCAGTATTTCATCTTTTCTTATAGCTGAGTAATATTCCATCGTGTATATGTACCACAGCTTCTTTATCCAGTCATCTATCAAAGGACACTTCGGTTGTTTCTGTGTCTTGGCCACTGAGCAGCAGATCTTTTAACACATTTGCTTCAAATGACTCATATTAGCATTGAGAAGCACTGACAATTTCAAGTTGAAAAGTATAAACTATTAAACAGCAAAGTAATCACCACTTTTCCCAAAATATTTTTGAAAAACTATCAGTTTATTACAAAGTTGTAACAGATTTTCTTGTACCCAACATAACTTAGCCTAATCCCACAAAATCATCCCCACTCCCAATGTCAGGCTTGGCTGTAAATGCCCCGATACTTAAGGTAAAAATGTACCTTAAAGTACCAAATCTTAAAATCATGAATTTTCAAATGTGTGTATCTGTAATCACAACCCAGACCAAGATATGGAACACTTTGAAAGGATCCCTCATACCCACTTTGCAGTCCCTCTCTGGGTCCCTGTTACCCAAAAGTGATTTCTATCACTATAGATTAGTTTTGCCTAATTTTGAACTTCATATAAATAGAATCATACATTATGTACTTTATTCTGTCTGGCTAGCACTCTGTGTTATATTGTGTATCAACATTTATTCCTTTCTATTGCTGAGCAGTATTTCATTGTATGGCTACACCATGATTTATTTATCTGTTCTCCTTTGATGGACATTTGAATTGTTTCCAGTTTTAGGCTATTACAAATAAATTGAACAACAGCTTTTTTTCCCCACTGTGATGGTTGCCCTTTGATTTTTAAAACTCTTTCCAGAGCTTGGATTCAACATTTGTTCAAGAGCTTCTTTATTCAAAACTCCATCCCTCATTATTTAATGCACTTCTTCCATTTCTACTATTTCTTGATGAGCTGTGTGCACACTAAGTTGATTAAAAAGGACTTTTAGACAGTACTTCTTACTTCTTATGGTTACCCTTTTTTAATCTGTTGGACATTCCACTCACATCCTCTTTCTCCAACCCCTATCCAAGCCAGCCAATTTGTTAAGCAATTTAACTGTAGGACAAGAGAGACTGCAGAATTCAGTTCATGGGGGAGTTGATATCAGTAATTCATTCTCCTTTAAAACTTCCCTGACTTTATTCTTGTTGATGTCAGTTGCAGGGGAGTTATCCAACAGTCAAGCTCACAGAGTTAAACTGAAAGTTCTGGAATACATACTGTGGTATTTTTCTAGATAGAGAAGTCAGTATTTTCAAAAATATTTGACCAGTGGTTTCTTTTTCTTACTAAGATCATCCAACTTATAGATGTGTGAAATGAACTTTAAGGTTTCTACCCTGAGAGTAACTATTTTCCAGCAGCAAATCCCCCAGTAATAGAACAGGCTCTCTCAGCATATAAAAGTCTAGAATATGACTCAGGAAGAGTTGTTTAAAAGTAAAAGAAGCTTTCATACCTGTTATCATTCTATTACAGTTTCTAGTACCTGTAACTGTTCAAGATCTCTCTGATCTTTCTATTGTTGGTTTCTTGATGAGGACAGAACTTGTACTAGTTTAACCATCCTTATCCAAGAGTCCTTCACTTTTCAAAATTGTGTCTGTCTTTGAAACTTATGTACATATTTGTATAAAAAAGAAGAAAAAAAAGAAAAAAGCTTTTTACCAGAAGTTGCTTGACTACTTATTTTCACGTGGAAAAAATTGCTTCCAACTTTTTTTTAAGTTTTTTTTTCCTTTTAGCATTCTCCCAAAGACTAACTTTACCTTGAAGCTACTTTGCCTGAGAGAGTACAGTAAACTGATGATAGATAGATATGTAATTGTAAAGACTGGTTTACAAATGTTGTCATCCTCATTCTTTCTACTTAGGTGCTACAATCTCTTCATTATACCTATTGCTGCTACTTTCCAACAATATCATGCTCCTTTGTAAACTGAACTGAAAAGCTTGTCAGTGCCTCTGTTTTCCATTCTTAATTGATTAAATGAAAAAAAACAAGGCATGTGGCACTATCTCTAACATGATAGGTACTAGATTTTGTGAATCTTAATCTCTTCCCTTAGTAGCTTTCTTTGATTCCTAAGTATAAATATCTTAGATTCACTAAAGTAACCATGCCTCGTCTCCACTGTTGCCGTCTCATACTATATATGAATCATTTACATTACTGGAAATGATTGAAGGTCTGAGCATTGGCTAGAGACAAGTTTTATTTATTCTTGGTCCCATAGTAACTTTAAGGTTCGTGGTTTACCTCATTGTTTTGATGTTCTGAACTTCATGTAACACCATTCATGGTTTGTAAAAGGTACTTTGAGAATGCCTTGGTGCCTCTGCCTTATGGTGGTTTTTATTTGTAGGTCAGCATTGGTTGTCCCGAGAGGATGGAACCAATCACAAAGATATCCCACATCCCGCCCAGCCGATGGGCCTTAGTCTGCAGTTTGTGCAAGGTGAAGACGGGGGCTTGCATTCAGGTAAGTCCCCATTAGAAGTGGTAGAGTGGGCTAACACCAAGTTGGCTGGACTCGCCCTCCCACTGAAGAGTATCCTGTTAACCAAAAGGTTATTCGAGGCCTCCCAGTCCCTCCCAGGGCTCTGTCATTGTACAGACCATTTCTGGAACCACCACCACCCCTTTTTTTTTTTAGACATTGCCTCTAAACCCTTCAGCTTATTCTTTTCAGTAGTTGTAGTTAATTTTCATCCTTCATTGTCAGATTTGATGAATTAGGTGAATTCTGAAGCTAAATGGCACCATCCTGGGTGGAAATAATCCATCACTCTAAAACAGTGGTTCCCAACCTTTTTCTATTTGTGTATCCCTTTTAAACACATTTCTATAAATTGTACCCCTTGTCTTTAAAACAGCTGTTTTTAAATGCTGACACTTTTGTTCATTGCCTATCTTAATGTAAAAATAGTCAAAATGAGGTAATCTATGGATTTCATTTATTTTAACTAAAGCACTTTAGCAGTTATAAAGGAAAAAAAATTTAAAGGAAAACTATTCCAACAGGGTCTTAACACATTTTCTATTTATGTTTTTCTAAGTTCTCTTCTGGTTGCTTGTCATATATAAGCCCCTTGAGGGCCATGTTGTACATCATTGTGTGAATTTTCTTTAGCACAAAGGAGAGTGCCTACCCATTGTTGGTACTCAATTAGTGTTTATTGAATAAATATATTGAATAATAAGTTAGTTTGTAACATGAACTCTTCCACTAATAAAATATTTTCCATGTTTTCATAATTAGTCATTTTATAATAGCACATTGAATTTATATCCATTGGTTTACTTATTTTTATTATTGTGGTACCTGCATTTTCCCCTATTTTTGCTGGGTTTTTTAAAGGATGATTTTTTTATGACAATTAGTAATTGGCAGCATGCTATGGTGAGAAAAAACATTGCCCTTGACCTTAGCAGACTTCAGATTTCATTATAGTCCCACATTACCACATTCTGCCCTTTATTATAGTTGTTTATCTGTGAGTTTTATCTTCCCTAGTGAACTGTAGGCTCAGACTGCTTCATCCTTAGATTCCCCCATACTCCTGATACAGCAGACAGACGATATTAGGTTGATAGATGGATGATGAATGAACAGATGAAAGGATAAAACATTGTGGAGTAGATTTTTCATTTGCAGAGCAATGATTCTTATTTTTATTACTTAGAGTTTAGATTCTGCATTTTTTAAAGATCTTACCAAATTAAGACTCTGAAAATTCTGATTATAAGGAACTAAATATATTCAACAAATATTTGAGTGTCTCATTGTATGCCAGACACTGTTCTTGGCACTTTGGATTTATCAATGAACCAACAAACAACCTTGCACCATAGAATGTACATTATAGTTGGGAGAAGTAAATAATACACAATAAGCAGCACATTAGAACATGGTAAGTTCTATGGATAGGAGATATATAGAGTATTGTAAGCAGACGGGGAGTATAGAGCAATGGGCATGTGTTGCAAGTTTAAATAGAGGACTTGTTGTAGAGGTAACATTTGAGGAAAGACTTGAAGGTGAGAGAAAATGATGCAAATATTTGGGCTAAAATGTTTCAGGCAGAGGGATCAGCCAGTACAAAGGCCCTGAGATAGGAGTGTGTCTGGCTAGTTTAAGCAACCAGAAAGAAGCCAATAAGACTGGAATGGAGTGTGTGGGAAGAGAAGAACCTCTGATTTACTTATTTTTATTATTGCAGAAGTTATATGGGGATTTGATTGGTTGGGGTAGGAGTTGGCAATTTGTTCCTATATATGGCCAAATAGTAAATATTTTAGGCTTTGTAGTCTATACAGTCTCTGCCACAACTACTTTATAGCATGAAGGCAGCGATAGACAATACTTAAGCAAATGAACATGGCTGTATTCCAATAAAACTTAATTTGTGGACTCTAAAATTTTATATTATTTCATGTGTCATGAAATATTCCTCTTTTGATTTTTTTCCCACCACTTAAAAATGTGAAAACAATCCTTAGCTCCCGTCCTTAGTTCATGGACCACACAAAAACAGGCAACTGGCTGCATTCTGTCTCTGGGTCATAGTTTGCCAGCCCATGGTGTAGGACTTCCAGGGCCCATATGAGATCTTTTAGTTTTACTCTGAGTTTAAGGGCTGGTGGTGGCATTGGCACATTTTGAGCAGACAAGTGACATGACTTGATTTATGTTTTTAAGGGATCACTATGTGGAATGATTTGATGTTAAAGTTTTGTTTCAAAATAATCTGGAGAGCAGGGTAGTATGGAGAAACAAGACTGGTCATACATTAAATTGCTAACTCTAGATGATGGTTACATGGACTTGTTATATTATTCTCTATGCTATTTTATAGATCTTTAAATTTCCAAAGTAAAAGATTAAAAACAAAAGTAGGCTCTCTGGCTGCTGTGTTTAAAATAGACTGTGAGGAAGGAAGGTTAGAAACAGGAAGAGCAATTAGGAGGCTATTAAAATAATCCTTGAGAAAAGGTGGTAGCTTTGACCAGAGTGATAGCCCTCCCTAGAGGTGGTAAAAAGTGATTGGATTTTAGATGAATGTCGAAGGTAGAGCCAACAAGATTGACTGTGAATCAGATATGAGATGTGAGGGCAAGGTAAGAATTGGGGAATGCCTCCTGGTTTTTTGGCCCAAACAGTAGAAGGATGAAGTTGCCATAAATCTGTAAGTGCAGAACAAATTTGGGGGGAAAGATCATGAGTTCAGTTTAGACATTTGAGTTTGAGGTGTCTACCAGATATCCCAGTAGAAATATTGTTGCCTCTGTGAGTTTGGGAAAAGTTTTGGACTGAAGACATAAATGTGTGAGTCATTGGCATATAGCTTTAACCTGGACTGGGTAAGATTGCTGAGTGGTTGTTGATAGAACAATACCAAGCACTGGATCTTGAAGTATTACTGCATTAAGAAGTCAAGGAGAGTAGGAAGAACTAGCAGAGAAAACTGGGAAGAACACACCATGGAGACAGGAGGATAACCAAGAGGCTATGGGAGCCTAGAAATCAAGAGAAGAAAGTATTTCAGGGAGAAAGAAAAGATCAGTGGTGTAAAAACATTGCAGAAGTTAGGTGAGGACTACAAATCGACCCCTGAATTTACCAGTCTGATTACTGGTAAACTAAATGAGCAGCTTAGGTGGAGGGATGATGGCAAAAGCTACATTGCCAAGGGTCAGGGCAAAGAAATGGAAAAGGAACAGTCTGGAAAAGTGGGGGAAAGAGGTCTTTTCTTTAAAAAGGAAGAAATAACAAGTATATATGTACTTGATAACATATAGAACGTAACAGTAAGAATGAAAAGGGAGTGATCCAGTGGAGAGGAAGAACTGCTGCAGTAGGGTTTTTCAGTAGGTGAGAGAGGATGGGGTAAAGTGTGTGATGGAGGGGTGGCTTTAGGCAAGAGCATAGATAGTTCTTTCCAGGTAACAGACTTGAAGGCAGAGTGTGTAGGTACAGTATTAGGTAGATGTGCTGGTGGAAATCTGCAGTGCTCTCGATTGTTTTAATTTCCTCAGTGAAGTAGGAAGCAGTATCATCAGGTGACATTAAGGATATGGGTGGGTCTAGACGTTTGAGAGAAGAAGTGTGAAATAGTTTTATGGTTCAAGGAAGTGCATTGTCAGTGCCAGACTGCATTAAAGACCCACCCCAGGTGAGGGGTTATGAACTTCGGGTGACCTTAAGTGTGGTTGTATTTTTCTCCACCTATACTCTGCCTATGCTAAGCAACTGTTCTTTGTTTTCCATGGTTGACAACTAGATTTCCTGTAGAAAAACAAACCAAAACCTTTTTATTCTTTTTAAATCACCAATAAGTAAAGTTAATTCCAAACCCACTAGTAATTTAGCATCTTGCTCCCTGTATAGGAATGAAAAATATTGTAAACAAATACAGGTGACCCTTGAACCACACAGGGGTTAGGGGTGCCCACTTCCACGTAGTCAAAAATGTACATATAACTACAGTCAGTCTTCTGCATATACTTAATGCTAATCTCAGAGTTGACCCTTGTTCTAACACATTTCTAGTCCCTGCCTTCAGGAGTCTGTTTAGGGATGCCAGATATGAACATGGGGAAAGTTAAATAACACTGAAGTGTTATCTCTCAAATCTCAAATATCTTTAAGAATGAGAGATCAGAAGGAGTGGTGGTTACTGTTGGTGCTAGAATTTAGATACTTAGTGGCTGAAGTAGGTTTTATAGGCGGGTTTGAGCCATTTATGACATTGTTTCAGTGACCAAGTTTTGACAGAATTGCTCTGATACCACCCATTTGTCTGTTCATAGATTGTCTGTTCATGGGAATTAAGGGCAAGAACTACTGAGAACATGCACCAGGCCCTTGGTGTTCCAAGCAGGTGTCATCTGCTTTTGAGGAAGACACACTATTTTCTTTTCTTTGAGGGGGGGGTGACAATATATTTCTTCAAAGAGGCAAGAAATACCTTACTTTCTAAATAACTTTCTAGTGTTCTTTTTCAAGGTTTTTATTCCAACCATCCTGTTTGATGCAATTCTCATCTCACAAAACCCCCCTTATACATTTCCCTCTAATGAAAGTATTTTAAAAATTTGTTTCTCTTCTACAATTTCTGAAGAATATATAGAAAATTATTTCTGTTTTCCCTTTTAAAGTAAATAAACCACAATGAGATACCACTTTATACTCACTAGAGTGTTGATACTCAAAAAGGCAAACAATAACAATTATTGGCAAGAATGTGGAGAAATTGAAACCCTAATACATTACTGTTGGTAATATAAAATGTACAGCCAATGTGGAAAAGAACCTGTCAGTTCCTTAAAACATTAGACATAAAGTTATCCTATGGCCTAGCACTTCCACTTATAAGTATATACCTGCAGTTCAAGAGTTCTCCAAGACCACCCTCAAGTTCAGTAATTCACTAGAAATCAGAAAAGCCATTATACACATGGTTTCAGTCTATTAGAATGAAAGAATACAGATTAAAATCAGCAAAAGATAGAAGCGCATAGGGCATGGTCCAGGAAAGCCCAGGCACAAAGCTTCCAGTTGTCCTCTCCAAGTGAAATCTTCTGGACAGTGCTTATTTCTCTTAGCAGTGATGTGTGGTAATACACACAGAGAGTATTGTCAACCAGGGAAGCTAACCAAAGCCTTGATGTCCAGAGATTTTATAGGAGTGGCCCAAATAGACAAAGCTGACCACCCACTGGGTCCCTCCAGGGAGCAGGCCATACCACATGGCCCAAAGCCTTTCCCACAAATCTCATTGTTAGCTTAGACTTTGAGTTCCCAAGTGGTGGAAAACTTAACCTCAGGGGTGCATGCCAGGCTTTTGAGAGGTACATGAAAAATAATCAGTAATGGTAAAAAAAAATCTAGTAAAGTAAAACAATGCAAAACATTAGTTATGGAACAATAAATATTAAATTTGAATCACCATTAATGGAGACACTTCAAAATTAGATCACATTAGCCAATGACGATTGGTGAGAGCATGGCTATGAACCCTTCCCCCAAATGGCTTTTCTACCAGTTGTTATGCACAGTTTCAAAAGTATCCACTTGCAACATTTCTAGGACTTCCCCAAGCATATAAATACATCCGTAGCCAAACTCTTTAATCAGTTTAGTTATTGACAGAGTAAAAATAAGTGCATTGTCTTTAATCGTGATCCTATTCAAGTAGTTTTTTTTTTATTTCATGTTTAACATAGTTTCAGTTATTATTGTCAGTAATTTTTAAGCATGTCAGTTATAATCAATGGTTGAAAACAGGAATGGTTAAAAAAACAAAACTTGATGTGCATTATAACCCATCGTCAAGTACTTCTCAACACATGTCTGCAGCTATGAGTACACCCACACCAGGAGATAGTAAAAAGGTGCATGTCTCAGGTACTACACAGAAGAAAAGGAAATGCTCTGAAGAATATATTAAATATGGGTTTTCATTTGTAGGAGATAATGACTGTCCTAAGCCTTTCTGTGTTATATGTGAGGAAATACTATCCACTGGTTGCATGAACCCTCTCTACTCATGTGACATTTAGAAACTAAACATCCTTTGTATAAAAACAAATCTATTACTTTTGGCACTTAAAAAAGCATCCAACTGTTACTTAATACATGATTTCAGGAAATAAGAACAGTGAGAATGCAGTTGAGGCTTCACACTATATTGCTTATCGCATAGCTAAATGTGGTAAAAACCACACCATAGCTGAAGATTTAATTTCTCCTTGTTTTAAGGATACCATTTTTTTAATGTTTGGGGAAAAACTTGTCCACAAAATCAATACTATCTCTTTTTCAAGCAATACAATGTCTGGATGAATTCAGAAAATATCTGATGACGTTGAAGCTAAAGTAGTAGGTAGACTTACAAAAAGTAAATTCTTTACCATCCAGTTCAATGAAAGCATAGATATTGCTAATTTATCTATATGCTCATCATTGTAAGGTACTTGGCAGGAAATGAAATTGAGGAAAACCTGTTGCTTTGTTACCCATTGACAGAGTGTACCACAGGCAAATGTATTATTAATGCAATCAATGGTTATTTCATTGAAAAAGACATTAATTGGTCAGATTGTTGTGGTGTATGCACTGACAGAGGCAAGCCTATGTCAGGTTGTTTTATAGGCCTATGTGGCCAAATTAAAGAAGTAGCTCCCCATGTACCACGGAGTCATTGCTGCACTCATAGACAAAGTCTTGCATCTAAGCCTCTTCCTACTGAACTGAAAGATGTTCTTGATGAGGCTGTAAAAGTTGTAAATTTTATTAAGTCACAACCACGAAACTCCAGATTGTTAAAAGTGCTATGTGAACATAGGAACAGCATTCCCAGCACATGCTTTTTGCATATGAAGGTAAGGTGACTATCTCGTGGCAAAGTACTTACATGGATGTGTGAACTTAGACATGAAGTCCAGCTATGTTTTGAAAACCATCATTTCCCTCTTGCCTCCAAAGTTTCAGAACAGTGATTGGCTACAAAATCTTGCATATTTATCAGGTATTTTTCTAGAAATAAACAAACTTAACTTGGGACTTCAAAACAGCTCAATCACTATATTCAAAGTAACCGACAAAATGGAGTCAGTGATGAAAATACTGGACTTTTGAAAGTGTGTATTGAAAGAGGTCAGCCTGAAGTTTTTGAAACTCTGCACAACTTATCTAAAAATGACTTGCACCTATCCCAAAGCATGAAAGACAATATTGTAAGTCACATGGAAGTTCTTAAAGTGTCCTTTTATAAGGACTTCTCTCAATGTGGAAAGGAAAACAACTGGATTGTAGATCCCTCCAATGAAAATTTCTTCAAAGAAGTTAAACTATCAATCAGTAAAAAAGAGCAGTTAATTGAACTTTCAACCGTTTCATCTTTAAATTCTGATTTTAAAAGAAAGCATCTTATTACCTTCTGTGTTGATGTCAATGAGGAATATGAACAGCTCAGTGAGAAGGCACTCAAATATCTCTTGCCATTTACTAATATTGAACTACTGGAGAGAACTTTTTCTTTTTACACCTTCATAAAAAATAAGTACCACAACAAATTTAATGCAAGTTCAGATTTCAGATGGTATCTTGCATCTTCTGAACCTAAGAAACTTGATTTCAAGAAACTAAGTGCATCAAAGCAAGCTCAACAATCTCACTAACAATGTTTCAATTGACTAGTGATCTGCATAACAATTATTATGGACTTTTCAGATAACACAAATAATATTAATAATAAATTAAAAGTGTGTTAAATACTTGATCATCATGATCAGTATTTATCTGTGTTACGAATATTGTAAAATTAAATCTGTGGTTTGTACTTTTGGTGTAGTAATTTTTCTTTCCTAACTTATAACCTCATTTCCACTATTTTGCATTAAGATAAGCACTAAACAAAAGTATCAGTATTAAAAACAGCTGTTTTAAAAATATGGGGTACAATTTATAGAAATGAGTTTAATGCAATCAACTGGAAACGCAAGTGGAAAAAGGTTGGCACTGGCTTAGACTATCTGACATGGCCCAAAATCCCCAAGTTAAACAAAGACACTCTTATCAGGCAGGACACTCGAAGAGTTTAGAGATTCCCTCTCAGGAGCTGGTGGCAAAGGATCAAATCTTTCTTGGACAATGTTAATTCTTTACTGCACATTACCAAAGAGAAATGAAAACATGTGTCCGCACAAAAAAATTGTACACAAATGTTCATAGCAACGTTATTTCCTAAAAGCCAAAAAGTGAAAACAACCCAAATGACTATCAGCTAATGAATGGATAAATAAAGGTGGTATAACCATTCAATAGAATATTATTATTTGGCCATATTTTTAAAATAATGAAATTCTGATACTTGTTACAACATAGATGAACCTTGAAAACATAGTAAGTGAAAGAAGCCAGACACCAGCAGCCACATATTGTATGATTCCACTAATTGAAATGCCCAGAACAGGCCTATCTATAGAAATACAAAGTACATTAGTGGTTAAGTGGGCCTGGGGTTGGGAACAGGGAGTAACTGCACATAGGCACTAGATTCTTTGCAGGGAGGCAGGGAAGAGTTGAAAATGTACTGGAATATGTATGTTAATGTTTGTACAGCTCTATAAATATACTAAAAACCATTAAAGTATGTACTTGAAATTGGTGTTTATGGTATGTAAATTATATCTCAATAAAACTTTTTAATAGGCATAATACTATCTCCCCTGTCAACTTAAATGGTTACAATAGAAATAAATGAGATGTATACAAAGGCATTTTTTTTAATAAAATGTGTCAAATACATGTTTTGGGGAAAAAGTTAAATAGGTTTTTGATTGGCACCAAAACTTGGCTGGCATTTCTCCTTTACCACCAAAATATATAGACATACTCCAGCTATAAATATCATATCATAGAATGACCCTTTTTTTAAAACTAAATGCATTTTATGGCAAAGTTTCCTAAGGACATTCCAGTTTTCATCTAAGTACCCAATTCTTATTTGTGTATTATCTTTTATGGTAAGTAATTTATATTTATGTCTGTACATTCTACAAATTTGACCTGAAAAAGGTTATCTGTTTTTGGTTTCCCATTAATAGTGGTTTTATGTCATACATTCATTCCCTTAAATAGAAAATAATCATTTTACTTTATCTTCCCATATTTTTATTTGTTATTAAATAGCAAAAGGGCACTATGCCCAACACTTTTAATCTTTTGTTAAAGAATGCCTTTTGCTTCTTGTTTTTAAAGTGACTAGTTTTTCAGCCAACTGATGACAAAAGGTACCCAGATTGAAAAATTGGGCTTTAACATCCTCATTTTCATGAGGCTTTTCAAATACATGAAAGTTTTTTGGTTTTTTTTTTTTTTTATTGTTAAATTTATTGAGGTGACGTTAATTAGTAATTGATAGGTCCCAGGTGTACAGTTCTACATTACATCTTCTATGTGTTGTATTATGTGTTCATCGCCCAAAGTCAGCTCTTTTTCCATCACCATATATTTGTGTCCCTGTCCCTCCCTCACTTACCCTCAGGTAGCTACTTGCTGTGTCCATGAGTTACGTTTCTTTGTTGCTTTCAATTTTATGTTCCACATATGAGTAGAATCATGTAGTTCTTGGTTTTTTCTGTCTGGCTTATTTCACTTAGCATGCTGATCTCAAGGTTCATCCATATTGTCATAAATGGCCCTATTTCATCTTTTCTTATAGCTGAATAGTATTCCATTGTGTAAGTGTACCACAGCTTCTTTATCCAGTTGTCTATTAGAGGACACTTTGGTCGTTTCCATGATTTGGCCACCATAAATACTGCTGCAGTGAACATTGAGGTACACATATCTTTACAAACTGAGGTTTTCAAGATTTGGGGGTAGATGCCCAGAAGAGAGATTGCTGGGGCATATACTAACTCTATTCTTAATTTTCTGAGGAACCTCCATACTTTCCTCCATAGTGGTTGTACCAGTTTGCATTCCCACCGGCAGTGTATGAGAGTCCCTTTTTCTCCACATCCTCTCCAGCACTTGTTGTTCCTTGTTTTGTTGATTATAGCCATTCTAACAGGTGTGAGGTGATATCTCATTGTGGTTGTTATTTGAATTTCCCTCATAGGTAGTGAAGTTGAGCATTTTTTCATGTATCTGTTGGCCATTTGCATGTCTTCCTGGAAGAAGTGTCTGTTCAGGTCCTTTGCCCATTTTTAATTGGATTGTTTGTTTTTTTGTTGTTGAGTTATACTAGTTCTTTATATATTTTAGACATTAGACCCTTATCAGATGCGTTGTTTGCAAATATTTTCTCCCATTTGGTTAGCTGTCTCTTTGTTTTGTTGATGGTTTCTTTTACTGTGCAGAGGCTTTTTAGTTTGATATAGTCCCATTCATTTATTTTTGCTTTTACTTCCCTTGCCTTTAAGATCAGGTTCATGAAGCCCTTCCTGAACCCAAGGTCTATAAGTTTAGTACCAGTGGTTTCTTCTATACAGTTTATTGTTTTGGGTCTTATGTGGAGGTCTTTAATTTATTTTGAATTAATTTTAGTGCATGGTGACATTTCACAGTTCAGATTCATTCTTTTGCATGTCGTTTTTCAATTTTCCCACCATCATTTACTTAAGAGGCTTTCTTTTCCCCATTGTATTTTTTTGTTCCTTTATCAAAAATTATTTGTTCAAATATCTGTGGATTTATTTTTGGGTTTTCAATTCTTTTCCATTGGTCTGTGTGTCTGTTTTTCTGCCAATACCAAGCTGTTTTGATTATTGACACTTTGTAGTATACATTGAA
Organism: Lyroderma lyra; assembly: GCA_004026885.1. Taxonomy (NCBI): domain Eukaryota; kingdom Metazoa; phylum Chordata; class Mammalia; order Chiroptera; family Megadermatidae; genus Lyroderma; species Lyroderma lyra. The sequence goes on along the minus strand of PVJL010006391.1, from coordinate 21,510 downwards.
ATAGGGGAATGTAATGCTTCCAGCCTTATTCTTTTTTTGTAGGATTGCTTTGGCAATTTGTGGTCTTTCGTGGTTCATGGAAGTTTTAAGGATACAGATTTCAGTGTAATATAAGAAACTTTTCCATAAGAGCTGTCCAAAGCTGGGGTGGGCTGCCGTGGAAGTGCTAGAATAATCTAGTAAATGGCTAGATTACCACTTCGTTTAAAAGTGAAAGGAGTTGGAGGTAGGCGGGGGCATGAAGGTGGAAAATCATGTATTTTGGAGGAAGTAGAAGCAATAGTAAATGTAATGCTGGATACAATGATCTTAGAATTATATTCCATCCCTGGGCTTCTTTATCCTATGAAATTAGTTTAAATGAACTCTGCCCCATTAAAGCTTTGATGGTTGGGAGGATTCTCTGAGGTATTGAATTTTTCAGTCTATTATAAGGAGACCTGACAGGGTTTGCATTTCTTTAGTCTTTATTCATATCCAAGGTCATTCTCTGTTTAGTTTACAAAAAACCCAACACATAGGTAATTGAGCAGTTTGCCCTCCAGATGCATGCTTCCAAAGAGTTGAACCTTGGCTTTAATTATGGGCATTCCCACTATATACTAGGATGGAAAATTAATTTCACAAATTCATCCTAAAAAAAAGTGCTAAGTACCTCATTGCTGAATATCACTACAGTAACCTTTGAAGTACTCCCCTTGGGAAGCTATGCACCGATGCCAGTGCCTAGTCCACCCTTCAAAGAAGTTTTGGAACTCTTTTTCTGGAACGGCCATCAAAGCTATCATCGTACCCAAAATCTGACAGTTAAGTTCACAAACTTGCCACCGTGCCTTATGTTGGCAATACTGCACAAACTCTGTAAGGTGTCATAACCTGAGCAAGAGCTGCCATCATACCCAAAATCTGACAATTAAGTTTGCAAACTTGCCACCATGCGCTTATGTTGGCAAGTTTGTGGACTTAATTGTCAAATTTTGGGTACGATGACAGCTCTGATAGCCATTCCAGAAAAAGAGTTCCAAAACTGCTTTGAAGGGTGGACTAGGTGCTGGCATCGATGCATAGCTTCCCAAGGGTAGTGCTTCGAAGGTGACCGTAGTGATATTCAGCAGTGAAGTATGTAGTACTTTTTCTAGGTTGAGTTTGCAAAATGAATTGTCCAACCTCGTACTTAAGAAGCAAATCCTTCATTGCTTTCCTTCCTTCCTCTGCATAAGCATAAATGCACTCATGCATTTTAAATCTTTGGAAAGAAAGCTGTAGTATTATAACCATGAAGCACAGGAGTACAGCAGTCATGAGCCAGATTCTCCCTGGTCTGCCTCCCTATGAATCCTCAGTGTGTGCTACACAGTGACACTTAATAAATGTGTTACATCTGTGAATGGCAAAATATAATAAACTTAATTTCAGATTATCTTTAACCATACTGCCCAATAGAACTTTCTGCAGTGATGGAAATAGATGCTGTTCAGTGTGGTTGGAAGGCTAGTGAGCAATTGAATTCTTAGTTGTGTGTAATTTTAATTAATTTAAAAAGCTGCTTATGGATGGTTGGCTACCATGCTGGATAGCACAGCACTATAAGAACAATTTCAGTAAGTTAGATTACTTAGATTTTGGAGTTCCTGTGGCCTTTTTAGAACTAGTAGATGCTCTCACAATAATACTGACTTTTGCTTTTCTCTGTAATTTGTTCAGAAGCATTTCTTGAGCACCTTCTTGTTCAGTCATTGATGACAATGCTTGATACAGCTTCTGTCTTTAAGAGCTATGGCCAGGGATTTGACATTTATTATACTATAGGTCCAGTGTGAAAAGTACCACTATGGAAGTGTATAATAAGGTAATGTGGGAGACAAAGAATAGGTACAGCATGACTCTTTACAGGGATCAAAGAAGACTTCTCAGGCACACTTAATGCTTGAGCTAAAACCTTAAAGGGAAGTTTGAAGTTTTGAGGTTTTATGGGTTTTGTGCCTCTGTTTTTGCTGTTTTCTATGATAAAAGACTTCTTGGGTTGCTTCCTCTGTCATGATCAATTTAGGACCAGCTTTCTCCCTGTCATTCCTTTGCTTCCTGAGTTCTCAATTTAGACCCAAGCATATAAGGCTTCCCCTTCCCCTCTACTCCCAGCCTTACAGCCTTGATATATCTTTTCTTCCTACAGTGCTCGGTGAGAAGCTGCATCACTGCATTCCATGTCACCTGTGCCTTTGAGCACAGCCTAGAAATGAAGACCATCCTAGATGAGGGGGATGAAGTGAAGTTCAAGTCATACTGCCTCAAGCACAGCCAAAACAAGCAGAAACCCGGGGAGTCTGAGTATCACCTACACAGGGCTACAGAGCAGAGCCAAGCCAAAAGTGAAAAGATCGGCCTGCGGGCACAGAAGCTTCGGGAGCTGGAGGAAGAGTTCTATACCCTGGTCAGTGTGGAAGATGTGGCCACAGAGCTGGGGCTGCCTGCACTAATTGTGGACTTTATCTATAATTACTGGACACTAAAGCGGAAAAGTAACTTCAATAAGCCATTATTGCCTCCGAAGGAGAATGAAGAAAATGGCCTAGTGCAGCCAAAAGAGGAGAATATTCATACTCGCATGAGAATGTTTATGCATCTACGGCAAGACCTAGAGCGGGTAAGGTAACCAGCTGTGACTAGTGTGTGTAAGTCTTGCTCTGCATAAAAATGGAGGTCCTATTTTCAGGTTGTTTTTGTTTTTTTAAGGTCCGTTAATGTATAGTGTGGGCTTATCTTCTTAGTGTGTCCTTGTTTATCTTCTCATTTCATTGTGGCCCCAGACATTAGGCTCTGTTTAAATTTTGGCACACACATTCAAGGAATTGGAGTGTCCTCACTTATATGCTCTAAGAAACTGTACTGAAATAAATTCTCGTTTGGTTTACTTTTTATTCACTGTTAAGCCTAAATTGCATCAGTTATATTTTACTGACACACTTATGAGACTGCAGGCTGAAGAAAGAATGAATTTTGTTCAGGAAAGCACTAGATCAGAGTTTTCTCAAACTCAGAATGATTGACATTTCTGCTGGATAGTTCTTTGTTGTAGGGAGCTGTCCTTTGTTGCAGGGGACTCTGTAAGATGTTTAGCAGCATCCCTGCTCTCTACCCACTAGATCCCTCCCCCGCCCCCACCCAGATACCCAGTTATGACAACCAAAATCTTTCCAGGTTACCAAATGCCCCCTGGGAGTCAAAGTTGTTCTTGGATGAGAGCCTCTGTACCAGATAATTTCATTTAACTCATGTGTGTGTGTGTGTGTGTGTGTGTGTGTGTGTGTGTGTGTTTGTGTGTGTCTGTGTGTGTGTGTTTGTATCGGGTATCTACCAAATTGGTACTGTGGGGGTTCAAAGATAAGTTAGGGCCTATGTTTGCCATAGAGAATTTATAATCAAGTATAATTATAGCGATGGCTTATATTTGTTTTTCTCTTTTACCAGAATTTGGAAGGGAACTAATAGATTTTGGCTCACTTTTTATAATTTAAGTTACATGTGTATAGCACTTACTGTGCAGCAACACTGTTCTAAGCATTTAATCCTAACATGCCTATGAAGTAAGTACTATTACTATCCCTACCTACAGATGAATAAACTAGGACACAGAAAGATTGAATAATTTGTACAAGTGGGGAGTGTGAGAATGAGAATTTCACCCTTGTGGCTGTGGAGACTTGGCTGAGTTGAGTGAACAAGAAAGTCACTTTAGTCTTCCCAGCAGCGAGCTTTATCTATAAGTACTGGAAACCGAAACTTTATCCTGCTGGTCCAGCATTGCCATTCTTTACGTAGGGATCTAAAAGGAAGACTGAAATGTTAAATCATCATTAGGTCTTCTCAGCCTGGTTGTGCAGATAAATATCAAGCCCAGGACACTGCAAGGAGAGTGGGTTTCAGGAGGTGTATTTTTGCTTGTGCTGCTGGTAGATATGGGAACCCTGATCCCATGACTGACCATGCTGTGTGAATTCCTGTGGAGGTGCTCTCACTGTGCAGCTTTTGAGTTCTGTCTTCTCTCCTCACTGCTCCACCCACACCCCACCAGACTTTAATTGTCTAAATTTTAGCTGAACAATTTTGTCAGATTTGTACAACATGACAAAAATCTCTATTTGCTGGGGATTGGTCTTTCAGGTCCGAAATTTGTGCTACATGATAAGTCGGCGAGAGAAGCTGAAGCTGTCATACAACAAAATACAGGAACAGATCTTTGGTTTACAAGTCCAGCTCCTTAATCAGGAAATGGCTGAAGGTAACCTATCTATCAAAGATGTCCTAGAAAACATGTACATTCTGATTACATTCTGTTTTAACAATTTAAATTTTATGTCAGTTGTTTTACTTAAAAATCTTTTTAAATTCTTATCAAATATCTCATTTGCTCTAGTCCAACCCTGATGTAACATGGCCCATTTCACTATTAACTCATAAGACAGGAAATCCCAGGGTGGGATTGGGGGATTTGCAGGTCTAGGACAGATAATCTAAGTCCCAGACAGATATTTGGGGCCATTAGTTGGAGCCATGATGAAATTATTCTATAATTATTAGATTCATTTAGACATCAAGAAGATAATCTAATCCTAGTTTCCAAAAAAGATTTCATTCCAGCATTAGTCATCTCAACAATAGTCTGTTGAAATATATACTTAGCCTAAAATTAGGAGATCTGGCTTCTTGTCTCTTCATTTATTCACTATTATTTATTGAGCACTTACTATGAACTAAGAACTGAGCTAGAAGATAGAGCAGTCAGTGAGACAGAATTCCTGCCAGTATGGTACATTGCCCATCAATGAGAGAGACAGGTGAGGGTAATTATAGTCCCCTAAGCATGGAGAGCTTAACTAAAATGATGACAGTCATATTCAGTGACATTTGTAACCTCCCCATGCCTCATTTAATACAGAGGTTGATGGCAGAGCTTTGGCAACCAGGGGTCTCTGGGCATGGTATGCAGAATCCAGCTCTAGGGCCAAGCATAGAGCAAGAGAGACACTCAGGAATAAGGTGTCAAATGGGCATCAAAAGCTCTGAGGTATTTCGAGTATCATGGGTCACAGCAGAATGGTGTAGCAGGAGGCAGCAGGGCCACTTAGCCACAAGGTCACCCTGACAGACAAGACAAATAGAACCAAAAGACTGCAGGGAGGGGCCTCTTTGTGTTCTTGGCCCCTAGATCACATGGCTTCTGATTGGTGGGTGTTAGCCCCATAACTGCTTGTGGCAGCAGCAGGTGGCAGCCCCTGGTAGAGAAAGGGGCTATGAATGTTCCACATGGACCCTTAGGGAATAAATACTTCCCATTGGAGCACCTAATAGTTGTCCTCTCTATATGTCATTTTTGTGAGGCTACATTAAGATGACAATGGGCAAAGGTCAAATCCATATGCCAGGGGGAATTGTTTGGTAGTGTTCTTTTAATTTCACAGCACTCTAAATATGACTGCAGTGTGACATAACCAGGTAACTGCCAGTACTCCTCAGGCCAAGCCCATAGCAGGCCATTGGCAGGAATGTCATGATCCTTTTCTGCCAGCCTTGCCACTGCAAAACCTGCCCCACGCTTCCATGATGGCCATTCATAATGGGGAAATTTTTTTAGATTAACAATATTAAATACACAGGAACCACCCACTACCACTTCTACAAATGGCAGGTTAAAACCCATATATACTCTACCCATCAAAGCCTGTATTGAGTTCTTGAGGGTCTGTATTTGACTTGCTTTAGGACAGCCAAGAAAAATTGGAGGGTGAGGTCTGAAAAGTCTGTTTAAGGCACCTCGTAAATGCTGTGCGGTACCCACACACCTGCGCATGCATGCGTACACACACACACACACACACACACACACACACACACCTTATTTGTGTGTCATTGCTAGTGACATTCTTTTCAGAAATGGAAGGGGCAGAGATGTGGATATAGGAGGCACCACACTAGTCTCTGTGATTATTTTACAGAGTGGGAGAGCAGAAGTAAAGAGGTTAGGAGTCACACAGCAAATAGTGGCATTGCTAAGTTTTCCCCCACCCCAACCTCTAGGTTCAGCTTACTCCACCTGCTATATACCATGATGTGCATACAAATCAAAGATGGGTGCTTATTAGACATTTGGAAGAGTAGGTATGTGTACTCACTCTGCCATAAGCATGTACGCCATTATTTAAATCAGTTGTTAAAATTAATCTTTCTTTTTGATCTCAGGACAACCTTCGACAAGTGCACTAGAAAACTCATTGTTTTACCCACCACCAAGAGTTACCTTAAAGTTAAAAATGCCCAGATCAACCCCAGAAGACTGCCGAAACAGCTCCACAGAGCCTGATCATGGACCTCTCTCTCCTGACAGCAACTCCTCTGTTGTGCCTCAGGAATCACTAGAAATGAGAATGAAATCATACCCAAGGTATCCATTAGAGAGCAAAAATAACCGTTTTCTGACCAGTCATGGCCTTTCTAGTAGTGAAGCAAAGGATCCCAATCCTGCTTGGAGAACTCCATCTCCAGAGTTTTGTCATGGGCAGTCACAGGGAAAGCCTCTGGTCCTTCAGGCTACCCTTCATGATGGGCAGTCTTCCATTGGGAATGGGAAAAATCAGCCTAACTCTAAGATTGTCAAATCCAATGGCCTGGAGGACAGCTGGTCTGAGGATATCACCCAAAAAGATAGCTCGAGTGAGATGTTAGGTGGCCAGGAGTCCATGCTCAGCTCCCACTTGGCCAGTCAAGGCAGCTTTAGAAAATCTACTGTAGAACACTTCAGTAGGTCCTTTAAGGAGGCCACCAACAGGTGGGTGAGGACCACAGAGGGCCTCCAGTGCTGTGGGAAGCCAACCAAGAATATTAACCCCAAGGAGCAGCTCTGGGGCAAGCAGCTTGTCAAACGGTCTGCAGGGAATGCTCCATATCAGGAAAATGATGGGTATTGCCCAGATTTGGAGCTCAGTGATTCAGAAGCAGAAAGTGATGGGCATAAAGAGAAAGTCAAGGTAAAGCGAGAGAGCTCAGACAGGGAAAATCCTCCCCATGACTCTAGACGGGATTGCCACAGTAAAAGTAAAACATATCCTCTTTCCCACAGTTCAATGCAAAGGTGATCAGTAACTTCCAAGAATAACTCCGTCTTTGCCTTTGCTTCATATATTGTGGAAAACCCGGACACTAAAAGGATTCTGGCATATGTTGGGAGGAATTGTAATGAAAAGAATAAAGTGTTACCACAGTAAATTGACTTGCAGTTTCTAAACCAGTTTCAAGTCTAGTTTTCACAAGCACATTATAGAAATTGCAGATTGTCCAAAAGCTTTTTTGCCAGAGACTATTAAGAACAGCTAGGCCCAGAGTATTAGTTCAGTAAATACTTTGGGGCAGCTTTCTATTTACATTAACACATTGATGCGCCTATCTATTAAGAATCCTTGTATTGTTCATGGATTTGCAAGAGACCATGATTCAGACACTAAAATTACTTACCTTTTGAAGCTACAGCATGTGACTCCCAGAGTTCCTATCTGTAGGAAGTTTCTAACTCTACCAGTATCTGGACACCCTTCTCAGGGAAAGACCAGAGACCAACATCTCAGATACTGTCAGACTCGCGATCCTCTTACTTTGCTCTGTGCGAGGTTGATTTCCTTTCAGAGGATCATAATTTACAAAGTCAATACTCTTGATGCTTATAAGTGTCCAGTGCCTGTTCCTAGACTTGCTTGTTGGGGACGCACTTGTAACTATTTAACCCAGCTAACAAGCATAAAAAGCTAATTTGTGGATAGTGTTTACAAAAGTACAAAAGTACTACTTCCAAGGAAAATGCTCTGATTCTCCCAATGCGGGCATTTGTGAAGGATCCCAGAGCCTTTCCAAAGTGAGACCATTTCTGGAGGATTTGTACCAGGTCAGGGTTTTTGTGTTATTGTTTTCAAATAAGTTTGACTTAAATAAGTTTGGCTGACAGTTTTTGTATACCTGCTTTAATGTTTATAAAATTTTTATTGAGGTATAATTAAAATATAATAAAATGCACAGAGGTTAAGTATTCTTACCTGCTTTAATTTTGAAACAGATTTTTATTGTCAAACAATTTGAAAGCATGTGTTTAACACATGGATATAATTTAGCTTTGTACCAACTTTGAATCCGAAGCAATTTCCCAAACAAAAAGGCTGGAGCTGTTTTTCAGAAGTTGCTTCTACCCTGTTCCCAAACTATCCGCCTTGATTAATTTCTGGGAGAAAGAGAATGATTATATTTGGGGTGGATAAAACATGTCTGCTCCCCATTTAAAGAAGAGGGAAATGTTAGTTTTTAAAATGTGAAGCCAACTATAATTCTCTGCTCTCATTCTTAGCCTTAAGTCAATATTCTCTTTCTTCTAGTTTGGGAAAGTGTAGTGGGAATTTTCAGACAAAGGAGGCCATTTTAGATTTTTTAAGTTGCTTACTGGTAAAACATTCCAGCTACAGTAGGCACCGGTCAGTAAAGGTAGGGGCCCCTGTTATCTCCATCAATATGGGAAACTCAGCAGTTTCCTCTACCCACTTTTGTTCTTGTAGTCTTGTGAATAGGTTTTTTTGCTTTTGTTTTTGCCTCCTTTTCTGGAAACTTCTGTATTTTGCCTCTCCTTTGGCCACACCTTCAGCATGTTTCTTTTATGCCTGTGTACATGTGTGAACATGCCCTAATGTGTGGAAGGTGTCCTGTATTTTGTTTGAATGGAAAAAGCTATGGATTATCCAAAGGAGGAATAGAATTTCTCCTATTTATGCACTAGGTTTATGTGCTTTTTTTTTTTTTTGAGTTCTCCTGGAGTTAGATAGTAATTTGACACTTTCATGGCAATGAAATGATAATGGAACTATTATAAACTCCTTCTGTTAGAGGCCAGTACATTAGCCTGTGTCCCTTCATGCCTTTCAATTCTGAGTGAGTGGGAGGAAAAGTGAGCATTGAAAAAGTGCTTTAGCCAAATTCTATGTGTAATGCCATTGGGATAGTATTGACTAAAATAATTTCAGTCAGGGAAACATAGTTGTAATATTTTTACAGAATTTTCCTAAGTAAATGAAGGAGCCTTCAGTTGTATAAATTTCAATTGCTCCAAAATGTATTTGCTACATTTTGCTGTTGTTTGAAGTATTACCTCTTAACCTTCTTTGTTAATTTTTTTCATTTTGTCGTATATAGTCCAGTTTTCCAAGATAAACGCAATCTTTTTTCAAATGTCACCTTTCTACCAATACTTTTTCATTAAATTGTGAAAATTGCTAATTACTGTCAGTGTGGTCATTTTTTATTTTGGCATATGGGTTTTACAAAATCATACACACACACACACACACACACACACACACACCTTTTATAGTTAAAAAACCTTACTAAATTAAAAGAAATGGTGGCAGGAGGGAGAGAGGAGGAAGAGGAAGAATTGAATGTTTAGGAGCACAAATTCATGATTCATGTCAATACTAGAGATGAAAGAGAACTCTAGGTACTTGGACTCTACCTAGAAATCATGAGTTTATTAATTTGATAAGACAAATCCTTAGTATTATCATAAAAAATCACCAGGGAAATGTATCCTATATACACTCACAAAATTTGGGAGGCTTGGATCAGGCATCACATAAATATACATCTTTACAATATTCTTTCTATTTGGAATCATGTGAGTATATCAATGTTACAGGAGTTATGTAGTATTATGGGGGGACTTTGACACCATTATAAACATATTCATTATATTTGAGAAATGTACTTATTAAAGGTCATTGGGTAAATCAGTAGTGAAGATAGTTAAAAGGTTGTTTTTCTCCCCCTTCTTCCCTCGCTCCCGCCCTCCCATTAATGTATAACTGTTTTGATTCAGTAAATGGTTAGATAAAATGTTGAGAACTTTATAACTACAAATATACCCTGTTATATCCAACAAGAGCTTTTGGTTTATACAAATGTCTACATTTCCAATAGATGAACCTTTGTCTTGCATTGAAGAAACTTTTAAACTCAGTAAATAAACCAAAGGATGCAAAATCCTGGGGTTCCCTGCCCCCAGGACTTTATAGTACTCAGCATTGGTTAAAAAAAAAAAATGGAACACTTTTGCTAAGCCACATCACCAAACCAAAATTTAAGAACTAACCTAATTGTAGTTTGAGCCTCCCCTGGGAGTGGAATTTTAAACTAATTAATCATACTGCCCATTTTCTAGTCAGCACTACGGAGGTAATCTGTCTGATAAAGGTGTTCTTGCCTAAAACAATCCACAAGTTTAACTGCTTAGTCCAACCCATCCTTCTGCCTGTGAAAACCTTCCATTTTGTATGACTCATCAATGCACTCTTCTAGTTGTTAGATGGGATGCTGCCTGATTCATGAATCACTTAATAAAGCCAATCAGATCTTCAAATTTACTCAGTTGAATTTTGTTCTTTAACAACATGCTTGCTGACCCTTAAGAATCAAGGAAAAACACATGATAGGAGTAAAACCTTATTTACCACTGAATAACTCATACAGTATTTTCAAAAGAATGTATCTTATTTATAACAAATTTTTATTCGATTTTCACAGCCTTAATTCAACTATTTTCAAGTTCTATGGAAAGCAGCCATCGTGTATTGATTATTTTAAAAATAACTTTTAGTTAGATAAAGGCCTACCCTGAGGTTGTGATTCTTCTGAGGCAGCTCTGTAACACTCAATTCAGCACTATTAAAGAAGGCCTCTGGTGAATTCAGTTAATTTTTACTTCATGGATTGGAACAAATTTCTTACCTGAAGCCAACAGGGTATTGTCCTTGAAATGAGTCACACTGGGGAGATTCGATCCCCAGACTAGTGTCCCCTGCTCTCTCTCCAGTCACTGATGAGTTAAATACATTAATCTTCTTAATAAACTCTTAGACTGCAGTGGTTCTCAACCTTCCTAATGCCGTGATCCTTTAATACAGTTCCTCATGTTGTGGTGACCCCCAACCATAAAACTATTGGTAGCTGCTCTCTACACATGTGTGACTGGTCCACATAAGTACATTATGGCGCCAACCCTGTCACGTACACCTGTATTTGTACAGGGTATAAGAAGTCGCAACGCACAGGTTGAGAACCACTGTCTTAGAGTATTCATCATTTCTCATCTTGTTAAGAGGGAGTTGGAAGTGAGCATTCCAGCCTCAAGGCCTGGACACCCCAAGCTTTAAATTTCCTTTCCCGCCTCTCACTACTCCTACCCCACCTTCTCAATTTCATTTACTTTAACTGGATATCAGGTTATAAACAAGCTGAAACGATGGAATTGGGCTGAGTGAGCTATACTAATTACAACAAGTTATCAGAATTTGGAAACTATTTGCAGTAGCACCTTTTGGTCAACATTACTTTCTAAAGTGTTGCCATGATGTGATTAAGCTGCTTCTATAAATCATACATGGAAATGGGTCTCATTGTATAGTCATTTTTCATATGGTTGATAAAAACAACTCTATGCTAAGAATTGCTGACATTTTGAAAATTGTAATCTCATTGAATTAATCACTTCAGCCTCAAAACAGATACTTGAGGTTGAGTAGTTACTGGTTTTTATCTTTCTTTTTTTTTCTTTTTATTGTTAGGTTTATTGAGGTGACATTGATTAGTAAAAATTATATCAATCTTTCAACTGCTTAAGGGAATAAATATTATATACTTATTCCTGCTTCAGATGTGCTTTGCATATGTAACAGAATTCTGGTAACAGACTTTTCTTTTTATCCTAAGTTTTCCCCGTGTATTTTTTGTTTTGTTGTTGTTGTTGTTGTTGGGGTTTTTTGTTTTTGTTTTTGTTTTGGCTTTTTTGGTTGGTTCCCTGAGTGGGGTTCAAACCCAGGTGACTGCGGTGAGAGCAACAAGGCCTAGCCACTACACCACCAGGGAACCCTAAGTTTTCCTCTTCAACATTCCAAGACAGGATTTCTAGTTAATTCTACACTTTCCAAGACAGGATCTCTGGTTAATTTTACGCCCCTTCCTCCAGCTCTGCAAACAGGTAGCCATGGGGGGAAACCAGCAATGTGTTCACAAGACTATTTTGGGCTGTGCACAGTACTGTGGCCACTCATCAGTCTTTTCATTCTTATTTTCCCAAAGGGATAACAATAAACAAAATCAAACAGGGCTGTCTGCATCTTGGGGCAAAATTTGTGCCAATGTCCTTGTTCCCCAGTCTTCAAAGATGAACTGAGAACTACAATGGCAAAATGAGGCCAACAATCAGTTTCAAGACAGTTTGTTTGGGACCAGCCAAGACTTCAGTTAAGGATGGCAATATTAATTGAGTCCTTTCTCTTTGCTAGGCCCTTTGCTACTTAAGCCTTCTACATAAACTATCTTACATTTAGTTCTCATTACAATGTGAAGATGATACTATTAGCTCCATTTGACACATGAAAACTGAGGCCAAATAGATAAGACAGTTGCTACAGGACCCACAGCTAATATATGGCAAATCAGGACAAGAACCTGTGAGGTTGCCTCTACAACTCAGACTCTTGGTCACTTTGCTTCTCTTAAGTGTTCCTACTCAGCTTCTCCCTGAAGAAAGCAACTTGAGTTGGGGTTTAATCATATCAGTTCTGTAACACTTGATTCTTGCCATCCTGGACAGAGATGTTTGGACCAGAATTAGTCATCTGACACAAAGTCAGTTTAGAGGCTTACATTCAAAGAGCAGGAAAACTCACACAAATCTGGACAGGACAGGCTCTATTTTAGAGCTAGGACCTGGTGTACTTGCCTTCTCCATAGCTAGTCCAACCTGTAACTGAGTGTAGTAACTAATGCCTAAATAATGCCCCCCCCACCAAAAAAAGCAATGTCTACATCCTGATCCCTGGAACCTGTGAATATGTTATCTTGTGTGGTAAAAGGGACTTTGCAGATGTATTAAAGTTAAGGATGTGAGATGAGATTATCCATGATTATCCAGGTAGGTCCAACCAATATCACCAGAGTACATAGGGAGGCAGGAGAGTCAGCATCAGTACTGGTAGGATATATGACAGTGGAAGCAAGAGGATGGGAGTGATGCTAAGAGGGGCATGAGCTAAGGAATGCAGGTGGCCCCTAGAAACTGAAAAAGTGAAGGAAACTAGTTCTCTAAAGTTGCCAGAAGGAACCCAGCCCTGCTTACACCACAATTTTAGACTTCTGACTTCCAGAACTATAAGGTATTAAATTTGTGTTGTATTAAGCCACCAAATTTGTTATAATTTATTACAGTAGTAATAGGAAACTAATGTAAAGGTATACAAGGTCGGACAGTTAATTTCGTTACTCATCCTAGAAAAAGTGCTACATACCTCATTGCTGAATATCATTATCATCACCTCCGTACTCCCCTTTGGAAGCTGTGTGCCAACACCAGCGTCTAGTCCATCCTTCAAAGCAGTTTTGGAACTCTTTCTCTGGAATGGCCATCAGAGCTATCATTGTACCCAAAATCTTGCCAAGGTTATGACACCTTACCAACTTGTTTGTACAGTGCTGCCAACATAAGCACATGGTGGCAAGTTCGTGAACTTAATTGTCAGATTTTGAGGACAATAACAGCTCTGATGGCCATTCCAGGAAAAGAGTTCCAAAACTGCTTTTAAAGGTGGACTAGGCACCGGCGTCAGTGCATTGCTTCCCAAGGGGAGTACTTCGAAGGTGACCATAGTGATATTCAGCAATGAGGTATATAGCACATTTTCTAGGATGAATTCACAAAGTTAATTGTCCGACCTCGTAGAGTAAGTGTTCCTTACTGTTTGAGAAGAACATTCCTCCTTCCCACTTGGGCTGCCACTGACCACTTTGGGTTGGTCCTGTGCTTTCTGTCTTAGTTGAAACACTTCCTTGAAGTGGAAAGTAGGTGCTTTTCAATTAATAAAATCTTCCCCTGTAGAATTAGATTTCTATTTCCTGCACTTTACATTTTTTCCAAGGTAGCCTTTAGTACTTCTCAAGTGACCATTTTATGGTCCTGCTTAATCTATTATGGCTTGTTCTGGCACTGCCTGAGGAGTTGCTATAGGTTTGGATATGCCTGTTGTCTGAAAATATGTACTAGGGAAATGGAAATAATTCTCCCAGTGTTACTCCATGGGAAGAGGTGATAGGGGCAGGTGGAGCTCATTATGAGGAATGATGCTCCAATTATCAGAGGTTCCTACAAGGAAGTGGGTAGGTTGGAGACTTAAGAGAGTTCTTGAAGATCCCAGGCACCTCAACAGAGCTTGGGGATTAAATAATGCAATTTTATGATACCTATAAAAAACCTATTTTAGAGGACAGCAAGAAAATGATGGCATGAGAGGGACCTCCAAAAAACTCCTCTGGAGATCACAACTAATAAAACACTTGTACTTTAACCAAGGACCCTCTACACAACACATAATCACAACAAAGAAACCCACTCGTTGCATTAAGGTACCTACAAACGGGTAGAGGGTTAAACTAAGAAATAAAAGGGGAAGAGTGGGGACATGGCCACACGCGGGTCCCCTCTTGGAACTCTACCGCTGGGGGAGAGAAGAGGAAGAAGGCAGCGGGAGAGCACTACAGACCTCACTCAGTCTTGGGGACAAAGGAAAGGAGGCCCAGAGACAGGTCATGAGATACCACAACCACCTCATTCCGACCCAAGGAGGTGCAGAACGGTCTGCAAAATGCAACAGCTGGACTTCAATCCAGTTCCCAGAGGAGGGGGAGTACTTGGGCAGTGAGGAGCCGCAGCACGAATGCTCTGGCCAGAAAGGAGAAGAGAAAAGGGCTGTGCATGTGTTTCTTGGCCCACAACCAGGAAAGGCCAGCATACAAGACTGAGTCCAAGGCACAGGGCAGAATCTGCACAAGGGGCAAATCGAGAACAGAAAGGTGCAATCACACACAAACTCCGTGCACGACCCCCAAAGCCACAGGAAGAAAAAGCCACAAATGCCCCTCCCCCACAGACTTCTGCCCACCCAGTATCAGCAGTGAATGCCAAAGAAGCTGCAGCAGAGAGGCTGCAAAAATGAGAAACCAGAGAGAGGCAGCTCAAAATAAAGAGATGGGGACATCAGAAACAGAGCTCAAAGCAACAATTATAAAAATGCTTAAGGAACTGAATGATCATTTCAACAGAGAGATAACAAGCATTAAAGATTTACAAACCATTATAAAGGACCTGAGAGAGATAATAACATTAACTGAAATGAAGAATGGAATAAAAGTCACCAAACTAGGTAAAAGAGACACACACAGCAATGATTTGCAGGAAAAGCCAGGAAAAACCACCCAGCTAGAACTGTTACATAATTTCCAAAAATTGAGGAGGGACTGAGATTCCTCTGGGACTATATCAAACGTAAAAATATCAGAATAATTGGTGTGCCAGAGGGACAGAGGAAAAAAGGGATCAAGAAATTATTTGAAGAAATAATGACTGAAAATTTTCCTAACCTGGCAAAGGAAATAGACATACAAGCCCAAAAAGCAGAGTCGTAAACAAGATGATCCCAAACAGAAACACACCAAGACACATCATAATTAAAATGGTAAAAGTTAAAGAAAAAAAATTCTAAAAACAGCAAGAGAAATGCAAATAGTAGCTTATAAAGGGACACCCAGTTGACTCTCAGCTGATTTCTCACCTAAAACTTCACTGGCAAGAAGGGCTTGGCAGAAAATATTCAATGTGATGAAAACCAAGTATCTACAACCAAGAATAATGTATCCAGCAAGGCTAGCATTCAAAATTGAAAGACAGAGAAAGAGCTTCTCAGATAAGGAAAAGTTAAAGAAATACATCACTACCACACCAGTACTACAAGGAATGTTAGAGGAAATTCTTTAAGATGGGAGGAGGGATGGGACAGTGAGTAAATAAGGGAAAGGGATGGAGAAACTTAGTTTGATTGTTAACATAAAATTGAAAGCAACAAAAAAAACAAACTCATGGACACAGTCAGTAATATAATAGTTACCAGAGGGTAAGTGGGGGAGGAAGGGAAAAAAGGGACAGGGGCACAAATATATGGAGATAGAGGACTGACTGGGTGATGAACATACAATACAACATATAGAAGATGTAATGTAGAATTGTACACCTGGGACCTATGTAATTTTTACTAACCAATGTCACCCCAATAAATTTTTAAAAACCTATTTTGAAATATAAAGATAAAATAAGTTAAAAATAAGACGATGGAAAAGGATACTATGCTAACACCAAAATAAAGCTGAAATGGCTATATTAATATACAAGGGCAAATTCATCAAGAAAACATAAAAGTCCTAAATGCTTATGCACCTATAACATAGCTTCAGAATACATTAAGGAACTTGTTAGGGTTATCACTTTGTGAGTTGTGTAAATGTCTGATCACTATGTCATTCTGTACACCTGAAACTAATAAAAACTAATGCAGATTCCTAGGGGGGAAATACATTAAGGAAAAACTGATAGAACTGGAAGGAGAAATGGACCAATACACAATTATAGTTCTTATTTAGAACAAATACACAGATAATCAGTAAGGACATAGCAAATTTGAACAAAACTATCAACCACCTAGATTTAAGTTGACATTTACAACTCCACCACACAACAGCAGAATACATATCCTTTTCAGGTACAAATGGAAGATTTACCAAGAGAGATTCTGGGCTATTAAATAAATTGTAATAAATGTAAGAGGATTCAAGTCAAAGTATGTTCTCTGACCACAATGGCGTGAAATTTGAAATCAACAAAAACATGTCTAGAAAATCCAATTATTGGAAACTAAACACACTTCTAACACATGAGTCAAAGAAGACCTCAAAAAGGAAATTGTAAAGTATTTTGAACTGAATGAAAAAAACAACATATAATTTGTAGAATGGTGCTAAAGCAGTATCTTGGGAAAATTCTATAGCACTAAATGCCTATATTAGAAAAGAAGGGTCTCAAATCAGTTACTTCACCTTTTTGGAAAGAAAATCCAAAATAAGTATAAGAAAGGAAATAATAAAGGTCTGAGATCAAATCATTGAAATAGGAAATAAAATTATTGGAACCAAAAGCTAGATCTTTGAGGAGATAAATAAAATTGATAAACCTTGAGTGAGACTAATCAGGAAAAAAGAGAAAAGGCAAATTACCAATATTAAAATGAGAGAAATTATATTGCTACAGATTCTACAAATATTAAAAAATAATAACAGAATAGTATAAACAACTTTATGACAGGAAATTTAACAATAAAGAGGAAATGGATAAATTCCCTGAGAGACACAATTATCAAAGAACATCCAAAAGAAATAGATAACCTAAAAAGCTTTTTATTATTAAATAAATTGAATCTGCAGTTAAAAACTTTCTTTTTTTTATTGTTAAACTTATTGGGGTGACATTGCTCAGTAAAAATTACATGGGTTCCACATGTACAACTTTACAATACATTGTCCATGTGTTGCATTGAGTGCTCACCACCCAGAGTCAGTTCTCTTTTCTTCACCATATATTTAAGGCCCTCTCCTTCCTCCCCCACTCCCATCCCCTCTTACACTGAGATACCACTAAACTATTGACAATATCCATGAGTTTTTATTTCTTTGTTACTTTCAGTTTTATATTCCACATGTAAGTGAAGTCATATGGTTCTTGATTTTTTTCTATTTTATTTCATTTACTATGATAATCTCAGGTTCCATCCATGTTATCATAAATGGCCATATTTCATCTTTTCTTGTGTAAATGTACCACAACTGCTTTATCCAGTCATCTATCAAAGGACACTTTGGCTGTTTCCATGACTTGGCCACTGTGCACAGTGCTGCAGTGAACACTGGGATACATATATCTTTGCAGACTTAAGTTTTTCAAATTTGAGGGGTAGATGCCCAGAATAGGGATTGCTGGGTCATTTGGTAATTCTATTCTTAATTTTTTTAAGGAACCTGCATACTGTCTTCCATAGTAGTTGTACCAATTTACATTCCCACTGGCAGCAGTGTATGAGGGTTCCTTTTTCTCCACAACTTCTCCTTGTCTTGTTGATAATAGTCATTATAAAAAGTGTGAGGTGGTATCTCATTGGGGTTTTGCATTTCCCTAATAGCTAGTGAAGTTGAGCATTTTTTCATATATCTGTTGGCCTTTGGTATGTCTTCCTGTGAGAAGTGTCTGTCCAGGTCCTCTGCCCATTTTTTAATTGGATTGTTTGTTTTTTTATATATATTTTAGATTATAGCCCCTAATCAGAGGCATTGTTTGCAAATATTTTCTCCCATTTGATTGGGTGCCCCTTTGTTTTGTTGATGGTTTCTTTTGCTGTGCAGAAGCTTTTTAGTTTGATATAGTCCCATTTGTTTATTTTTGCATTTACTTCCCTTGTCTTTGAAGTCAGGTTCATAAAGTCCTCTCTGAACCCAAGGTCTATAAATTTAGTACCAATGTTTTCTTGTATACAGTGTATTGTTTCAGGTCTTATATGGAGGTCTTTAATCCATTTTGAGTTAATCGTGGCTTTTGGTGACAATTGAGAGTTCAGATTCATTCTTTTGCATGTGATTTTCCAGTATTCCCAGTACCATTTACTGAAGAGGCTTTCTTTTCCCCATTGTATGTTTTTCACTCCTTTGTCAAAAATTGTCTGTCCATGTATTTGTGGATTTATTTCTGGTTTCCTATTCTGTTCCATTGGTCTATGTGTCTGTTTTTGCCAGTACCAACCTGTTTTGATTATTGATGCTTCGTAGTGTAGATTGAAGTCAGGGAGCATGATGCTTTCAGCCTTATTCTTTTTTTTTTTTTTTTAATTGCTGTAGCAATTCAAGGTCTTTTGTGGATCTATATGAATCTGATAACTTTTTTATCTATTTGTCAAAAGAATATCAGTGGGATTTTCATGGAAATTGCATTAAATCTGTATATTGCTTTTGGTAATATGGCCATTTTTAACTATGTTGATTTTTCCAATTCATGAACATAGGATATCTTTCCATTTCATTGTGTTTCTTCTTTGATTTCTTTTAAAAGTGTTACAGTTTTCCTTGTATAAGTCCTTCATGTTCTTTGTTAAGTTTATTCCTAGGTGGTTGTTTCTTTGTGATCTCAAAAGGTATTGTTTTTCTTATTTCCTTTTCTATAATTTTGTTATTTGTATACAGAAATGAAGTAGATTTTTGTACATTGATTTTGTATCCTGAAATTTACTGTAAAATGTTTATTATTTCTAATAGTTTTTTGTGAAGTCTTTAGAATTTTATATATATATAAGATCCTGTCATCTACAAAAAGTGACAGTTTAACTTCTTCACTCCCAATTTGGATACCATTTATTTCTTTCTCTTGCCTGATTGGTCTGGCTATAACTTCCTGTACTGTGTTAAATAGCAGTAGTGACAGAGGACAACCTCTGTTGTATTCCTGATTTTAAAAGAAAAGGCTTCAGTTTTTCCCCATTCGGTATGATATTCACTGAGGGTTTGTCATATATAGCCTTTATTATGTTGAGGTAATTTCTTTCTATACCCATTTTATTAAGTGTTTTGATCATAAATGAATGTTGTATCTTGTTGAATGCTTTTCCTGCATCATGATATAATCATATGGTTGTTATCTTTTATTTTGTGTATGTGGTATATCACATTGATCAATTTGCTTATGTTGAACCATTTTTGTGCCCCTGGGATGAATACCACTTGATCATGGTGTATAATCTCTTCAATGCATTGTTGCATTCTATTTGCTAGTACTTTGTTTAGGATTTTTGTATCTGTGTTCATCAGAGATATTGATCTATAGTTTTCTTTTTTGTGTGTGTTGTCCTTACCAGGCTTTAGTATTAAGTTAATTATGGCCTCGTAGAATGAGTTGGGAAGTATTAACTGTGCTTTGGATTTTTGGAAAAGTTTGAGGAAGATAGGTGTTTATTCTTCTTTGAATGCCTGGTTAAACTTGTTAGTGAGACCATCTGGTCCTGGACCTTTGCTTTGGGGGAGGTTTTAGATGATTCTTTCAATTTCCTTACTGTTGATTGCTCTATTTAGATTGTCCAGTTCTTGGTTCAGCATAGGTAGACTGTATGTTTCTAGAAACTTCTTCATTTCTTCTAGGTTGCTAAATTTGGTGGCATATAGCCCTTCATAATATTCTCATATGATTCTTTGTGTTTCTATCAGTTTTAATTTCCCCTCTTTCATTGCTAATTTTGGTTATTTGTATCTTTTCTCTATTTCCCTTGGTGAGCCAAGTCAGGGGTCTGTCAATTTTATTAATTTTTCAAACAACCAGCTCTGTTGCATTTTTTCTGTTGTTTTTCTGGTCTCCATTTCATTTAGTTCTGCTCTAATTTTTATTATTTCCTTCCTTCTGCTGAATTTGGGGTGTTTTGGTGTTGTTGTTATTCTTTTTCTGGTTTTTAAGATGCAATGTTAGGTTGATTACTTGTGATTTTTCTTGTTTCTTGAGATAGGCAGTGATATAAATTTTCCTCTTACTACTGTTTTTGCTGCATTCCAGTAATTTTAATGTTGTATTTTTATCATCATTAGTTTCTATGTAGTTTTTAACTCTCTTCTTTTATGTCTTCTTTGATCCAGTCATTTTTTAATAACACATTGTTTAATTTCCATGTATATGTGGTTTTTTTCTACTTTCTTTTTGCAGTCGGTCTCCAATTTCAAAGCTTTATGGTCAAGAATACATTTGGCATGATTTCAATCTTCTTGAATTTGCTGAGGCTAGCTTTGTGGCCCAGCATATGATCTATCCTTGAGAATATTATGTGTGCACTAGAAAAGAATGTATAGTCTTGATCTGTAGGATGAAGTGTCTTATAAAAGTCAGTTATGTCCAGTTACTGTGATGTGTCATTTGAAGCTGATATTTCTTTATGTATTTTCTGTTTGGACAATCTGTCCATGGTTGTCAAGGGGGTTTTTAGGTCCTCTACTGTAATTGTGTTTTTTTTCATTTTTTCCTTTTAGATCTGTTAGTAGTTGCTTGTAAATTTTGGTGTTTCCTGATAGGGGGCATATACATTAATGTATATCAGGTCTTCATTTTTTAGTGTCCTCCTTAGCATTATGAAATGTCCATCTTTATTTCTTATTACCTTTTTTATCCTGAAGTCTGTTTTGTCAAGTATAAGTATGGCTACTTCTGCTTTTCTCTGGATGCCATTTGCTTAGATCATTGTTTTCCACCCTTTCACTGTGAGTCTATATTTGTCCTACTGGCTGAGGTGTGTCTCCTGGAGACACCATGTGGATGGGTTTTGTTTTTAAATTCAGTCTGTCTGCTACTCTGTGCCTATTTATTGGTGACTTCTGTCCATTTACTTTTAGGGTGATGATTGATATATAAGGATTTCCTATAGCCATTTTATCTGTTGTATTCTGGTAGCATGGTGTCTCGGTTTCTTCTTTGCTTTTTCTTTTTTTTTTTTTTTTTTTTTTTTTTTTTTTTTTTTTTTTTTTTTTTTTTTT